>JXSR01S035415.1:1784-12793 GCA_000969725.1 Ophiothrix spiculata
CACAAATAGCCAATATAGATGTAACCCAAGCAGCACAGATAACACAGGTAAGAAGGAGATAGAGTCCCAAAGGCGGCTATTCTAGTGGTGGGTTCATGCAATGGACATGTTACTCTTGTAGCTTATGGTGTTTCACAAATAGCCAATATAGATGTAACCCAAGCAGCACAGATAACACAGGTAAGAAGGAGAGTCCCACAGGCGGCTACTTAGTTACTACAAAACATGTTGTTCGATTGTAGAGTATTCTTGGACTCTGTCATGTTGAAATAGTAATATATAGATACCTTTTCAGAGTCTTTATTTTGCAGCGACGTAGCTTGCGAGGTTCTCTAAACCTCTTCATTCAGCTTAGTGGTGAAATCCTCCTAGTCACATGACCACCCGACTGACCCGACTTTAACCTTTTTCCCCCAAAGAGCAACACAACCATTTTTTCTTGGCCTAAAGTATTATATCATCCACTCTGCTTATCTCTGTGCATCACATGATTGTTTGAATATGAATGACTATAACCACCAAAATGAAGAAGAGACTCAGCATAAAGTATAATAGTAGGCTACATGGAGCACAGGTCAGGGTTAATAGGCATCTATTCTCCAAGTCCCAGATCTGAAATCATGATCTCTGTAGACGGCTTTTCTGGAAGCTACGCATGCTTTAGATGCAGATCTGATGCTATAATTGGACTGCATAAACAAAAATTTTGAGCGCTTGGACCATTTTATTTTTACACTTCCAAGTTGTGCCAACATATTCGACATGTGAGCAAATTTCCAGAGGAAAATATTATTAAGAACATGTTTTTAAGCCCCCCCCCCCCTTGTGCCTTATGCACTTTATTAAAAAACGTAATAATGGGGAAGCAGGTTAGCGCAGCGGTATTTCGCTTTGCACCAATGCGGTCCCGGGTTCGATTCCTGATTCTGGCATTGTATGTGCATTTGGTTTTCAGTCCATGCTCGCTTCCAAAGGTTTTTCTCCGGGTCCTCCGGTTTTCCTCCTGCACTAAAACTGAATATTAAAGAAAAGATCTAGGACCCCAATGGAAATAAGCTTCATTAGAGGCTTTCTTGGTTACTCCCTTAGGTCCTCTACATCCATCCGCCTGAGCTCTCCAAGGACCCGTACTCTGACTGGCGATATGGCATTTTCTACCTCAGCGCCACGCCTATGAAATAAGCTCCCTGCTGTGGCCAGAGGCTCCACTACCATTGCCTCCTTCAAGAAGTCGATCAAAAGTCACCTTTTCCCTAATTATAGTTGGTTGTGTCCTCTTTCCTTCCTTTTTCCTTCTCTTTCTCTTTCTCAGCGCTTTGTATCCTTTTGGTTAAAAGGCGCTTTACAAATGCCAGTGTATGTATGTATGTATGTATGTATCCTTGGCTATCAGCCTAAATAATTCTTTCTTTTATTTCTTTTATCATAGACGCTTGACTAAGAATATCATAAATTTAAAAGTACTCACTTTTATCTGTTTTATTCTGTTGCTGTCTATGCAGGGTGGTAAGATTATCAAAGCCATGCTGTCTGCAGATTTAAACACCCTCTCAGTCACAATGGAGCATCCCCAAAACATGGAGCAAAATCATCAACAAGTTGTCATGCTGCAAGTAAGTTTATTGAATATTTTTTGCTTGTTTAACCCTTACCCTCCTACGTACTACAAAGTACTACAGTAAGAAATCAAGAATTAGCCTAAGTCCGAATACGTCACAGACGGCGGATATAAATGGTCAGGAAATTGCTGCCCAGGCAGGCCACGTTCGGTGGCTTGGCATAGCTGGACATTGGAACGGGGTAGCGGGGGTGGGAGGTTCGAATCCCAGGGGGAACCCGAAATTTGTTCATGACGTATTTGGACTTAGACTGTATTTAAGCGTGCGAGAGTAAGGGTTAATATATCCTTAAATCCCACTGGTCGAAAGCCAAAGTAATATATAGCTATATTACATGTTTTAGGTCTTAAAATAAACTTGGACGTATTGCATGGTTTACGTCTAAAAAGAAGTTCAAATATAAAAATATAATGGGAATTTATAGTGATGTGCTATGCCTTCCTGATTTATAATTCCATGCGGTCTCTGCACACTTTAAAGGTTTTCGCTGACCACTGACATCGGTGGCCCAAGTAAGCTCCATTCCACACCAAACATCATTTCAGGTTAAGTAGCAACCTCTAGCTAGTGGCTCTGAACCATGATCGGCCCACATTCTCACCATGGCTGGCTGGATCGGCTCCCTGAGTTTCGTAACGGTTTCCATGAGACAATTGCTATAGTTATAGTTCATTGTCCAAGGGAATTTCAAGCACGCTCAACTTTTGGCACCAGCGGGGTTCAAACTTGGGACCTTCCATATCACAAGCGAGTGCCTAAGGGCATGTTCACACATTAGAATTGGGCCATGACTATATATAATCTTGCTCATGAGCGACTCATGACCAAATTCCCAGTGTGAACGCAATTATAGAAAGTGTCTCGCTCGATCGTAACCAAAAGTGACGTGGCATTAATTTAAACACGCAAGTCGTGTCCCAGTGTGAACAAAACTGCTAAGCTCTCTCGATCTAGAGCCGGTCATGACTATTATGTGTGAACACGCCCTAAGTTACCTTTTGAGCTAACTTGACTGCTGATGTTACAATTTATTGTCTATATATGTAGCTTAGACCTTGCAATTTAAACGAAAACATCACAATGTTTGTGTTCAAAAAGATAGTTATTGAATTTTCCACCATTTATAGAATGCTAAATATTGGAAAATGATAAATGCCTTTATGCATGTGGATATGTTACATACATGTATCATAGAGAAACAGTTGTTAAGTAGTTTCAAAACAGCTATTTTGACTATAGAAAATATAATAATGTCAAAAGTTAGTAAAAACAAAATACGGTATTTTGATTGTAAGGCCAACCATGACAGGTATATAAACCTGTTTTACTGGGATTGACCTGACCTTAAATTTGCGTTTGTGAAGAATTTTTTTTTTCTAGTTCTACCAAAAAATCATGTAAAAAATTCCTCTAAAAATGGTTCAGTTTTTCTCCCAATTTTGTCGGATTTTTTGGGTTATTCTGGGGAATTATTTTTTTTTTTGAAAAAAAAATTGCCCGACTGACCCTACTTGAAAGGTCCGCCCGCTAGTAAAACAGGAGGGGGGGGGTGGTCGTCACCTTAATAATAATAATAATGTGGATTTCTAATGCGCACAAATCCACCAAAACATGAGCTCAAGGCACAGTTACAAAAATCTTACACTACAACAAAATATGAACAAAATACATATGCATGGCAAAGAATACAATAAATCAAACCCCCATTAATATACATCAAAGAAATGCTTGCTTCATGAGATGTGTTTTGAGTGTATGTTTAAATTCACCAAGTGATATGCTAGACTTGACATGATCAGGTAAGTTGTTCTACAAACGTGGCGATGCAACATAAAAAGCTCTATCTCCCCAGGAATGTTTAGATCGAGGTTCACAGAGCAAAGACATGTTACTTGAACGGAGTGTACGAGCAGGAATGTATGGTCCAAGGAGACAGCTGATGTAATCAGGTGCAAGCTCATGAAGTAACTTGTAAACAAGGAGTAACAACTTGTACACAATTCTGTAACTTACAGGCAACTAATGCAACTCGTTTAGCACAGGGGTGATATGACAAGACTTTTTTTTTCAAAGTCACAAGGCAAGCTGCAGAGTTTTGTATGCGCTGAAGACGAGCAATTTGTTCTTTGAGGAAGACCAAAAAGAAGCAAGTTTCCCATATTAAGACGTGAGGTTACAAAACTGTGTACAATTTGTTCAGAAGCATGCGGATTTAAATATTTCCTTATTCTGCCAATGTTTCTGATGTTAAAAGAGCCAGAACGAACTATGTTAGAGATATGGTAGAATTCATACATTTTTTGTGATACTTTTTTAAAATTCCAGTTGGATTGTATGTTGTTAACATCCAGACACCAGGAGCTTGCCACATATGCTATGAAACACGGCAAGGTGCTCACATATTTAGAGGTAGGCTAAATCGTCATGTGAGTGCAAGAAAGTCGTATGTGCAATAGCTGCCATTTAAATTTGCCATTAATTTGGTTTGCACACTGTGTAATCACCAGTCTTGGGTCATTGGTTCTTGAAATGGTTCTTACCGTCACCTGAAGAACCATTTCAAGAGCCACTGACATGGCAGAGAAATTTCAAGGGATTTTTCATGTTGTAGTGACTAGGTGTTAAATAAATATACTTAAGGTAGCCATTGCAGATATGACTTTCTTGCACTCACATGAAGAAATCTCTTTTTAAATACTCTTTTTCCACTCATATGAAATTGGTCTTGTTTGTTAGTATATTTTTATACAACTCCCTTCGACCTTAGTTATGAGGTATTATATACAAATAGATTGTTTGCACATGATGTCATCATACTCACAATACCATTTTCATGGACCGGCAAACAAAAAGTCCCATCATTGTAATCTTTTAGCAGTATCACAATACCAGATCACAACTGATGATGACAAGAATATACTTAGTTTATTTAGTTTAATTTTCAAGTCTTGATTTGAAGTCAATCACAAGTTACAGTTGATTTTGATGTCTTGTTTACATTACAAATTACTCCGATCCCATCAAGATGGCGGCAAGAACGGTTGCGTGTATGGTGCGCATCGTGCAAACCCTCTATTGACATCTGATTTGAGCCTGTCAATAGTTTTTATTACTACACCTCTTGAATATTTATTAATTAACTACTTTCCCATGTGTGCATTAATACTCAAGTTTAGCCTCGCAGGTGTGCATTTGCGCGTTGCAACTGTATCTTTTACACATACGTGGGAAAGTAGTAAAAACTTCTGCTTGTTACTACGTACTGTATGGCTCACGGTAAAGTACTGAATTTGTTGACTTTTAAATTTATTTCCATGTTAAATGTAGACTTTTTGAGGTGTAGTAAAACAAATACAACACCTAGGGGACTGTATTTTGCAATGCCTGCCTGCCTATGTCGAGTGGTGTCCTTGAATCGAGATGGCCTTCCAGATTTTCCTGTCTTTAATGTATCCTTGATGTCGTCTGATTCAAGGCGAGTATCTTCCCTCGAGATGTCAATAAAGGTCTTCAGAGGTCTGCCAGCTTTTCTTGAACCATGCGTTGGTACCAAATGCACAAGTTGAGATACAATTTTGTTCCCTTTATGGAGCTGTAACAAACTGCTGACATTCTCAAATCAAAGCAATTAGTACTTGAAAATAATATTGCATATTCGTGAAAAAATTGCCTTTTTAATGCACTTACAAGTTGGAACGAAACAAATCATCACCACCCAAAAAAACCCCAAAACAAAACAAAACAATTAACAACTGTACATGCTACCCATGCTTTCTGCAGTGCCAAACACAGTAAGCGGAGAGCATTGTGAATTTTCAATCCTCACAGCGTACTCTCAATCTTAAAATACTGATTGCCTACGAAAATCGGAGTGTATGAATTGCAATGTAGAATCAGACTTATCTTTATTCTGTTAGCAGGTACTTTATACAGCAGAAACTCGTTAACATGCACGAAATCATTGGGGCCAAGAGTGCTTTCGTGTTAAGCAAATTTCGAGTACACCATATTGCCGCAAATAAAAATCAAATGCATTACATATACTGGTACTGATACTGCACTGGCTTATTACATGTGGCATCTATAAGCTTACTTAAAAGCCTAAACATCAGTAAATATCAAGGACACACTAGGAGATTGAATTTGGTCGTATATGGCCATTTTGATTTCATACGGACACAAATATTTTCACATGGATTCACTGAATCCAAAATGGTTTCTGCTAGCCTATTCAGTTGTTATAAATCAGTAAGCATCTTTGCAAATGATTTGAATAAAATGTTAACATTTTCATTTTAAGTTAATTTTTTATCCTCTGAATCAAAATAAACAACAAAGATTCTTGCTGGTATATATTCACTGAATACGATAAGCAGCTAGCAGAAACTATTTTGGATTCAGTGAATCCATGTGAAATTGTTTGAGACCGTATGAAATCAAAATGGCCATATGCGACCAAATTCAATCTCCTAGTGACAGACATGAATCAATGAAATATTGTATTAAAAGACTAATCACTACCTTTAAACATCAAATTTTGCCGGATTTACTTCAAAATTACTTGAACTTAAATCAAGCTGTCCAGCGGCACAAAACATCAGAGTCGGCCATATTGGTCGAGCCACCGGACCTGCTGATTTTCACGTAGGGATGTTTTTGCGATGTTTGTTAAATATTGATGTTTTTAAAACTTGAATGCATAAGATAACGGCGATTGTACTTTTTGTGCAGAGTTTTCGTGTTATCTTTCGAGAACGCAATATAAAATATTGCTTATCACTTGTTTTCGGCTTAAGCGGATTTTGTACTATTTCTTTCGTGTTGAACATGAAAAATACATGTCAATAGGGAAAAGGCAGGGTTTAAAGTGTCTTTCGAGTTTAATACGCGGCTTTACAGGTGCATTACAGTTTAGCTACCCGAGGAATGCACTAGCAGGAAACACAGTGTAGTAGCTTAAGTGCAAATTATATTACTTATGTATATAGCTCTGCCTAGGCATTGAGCACTCTCCTAGGCTGTTCATGATATTGTTTTACTATACCTCATAAATATTTATTAGGAAACCACAAAATACAATTGTTCAGGTAAAGCTGATGCGCAGTGACAGCATTATTCCTACTTCTCCCAAGTGCGCGTAAAGCCCATGCAGGGAAAAAATTGAGAAACTATCACACCCCTACTATCGCACTCCCTGTAATCATATATATCACTTCTCAGTTGGAAATTATACGGTGATCGAGAAGAATGGACATTTTGAGGGTTTTTTTTGAAAAATTTTATTAAAATATTTATGAGGTATAGTAAAACAAATACAACATGGTTTATTTCGAGAAGTATTGACAATTCTTGATCCCTCAGTGTTGGATGCGGTCGGGAAGTAGTCACTCGCATCCAACACCTCAGGATCAGTAATTTCCACTTCTTCCCTCGATACCATGTTGTATTTGTATGTGATAGTTTTACAGGTTATGCGTTTTCGTGTTACCAAGTTTTCACTGTATTATGTAATCCACTCTTTGTTCTTTGCAGTATTTGCATTTGACTTTCAATGCTGTGTCAGAAGCATGGGAGGATATCTTGCTGGAAATGGAGAATAAATTGACGAAATATGCACAGGTAGGATAAATATGCACAGGTAGGAGTGGCATTTCCCCGGTGGGGGGGGGGGGGCACTCAAGTATAATGTTGCAGGCATAGCGTGACCGCGGGTTTTCTGAAGCCAAAATATACCCCTTTTCCCCATTGACAACCTAAATTGAGAATTTAGCATTACAACTATGTATCTAAGTGGAAAATTGCTATATAAAAATTGTTTATTATTATCGTATTTATTTTGAACCAGGTTAGTTGCATATATTAATGAGATTTGTATATGACCCATGAAATCAGCCGTTTCTATGGCAATGTAAGATTAAATATTAAAACAAACATCGATTTTATCATATTAAATAGATTAGTTACCTATAATAGTACAAATCTTTGATGATTTTAGGTTGTTTATTATAAAAAAATGAGGTTTCTGGACGTTTTTAATTATACAGAAATACTTTTGAGCGGGAGTGTAAATGACAATCTGCCCATATATAAATGTCCTTGTTAATATAAATTAACAGACTCGAGTTCGGTTTTCGGGCGGGACTCGGGATTCCCGAAAATAATCCCGAAATATGAGAGTGCCTTTCACGTACGCAAAATTTGTGTTTCATTGCATGTAGTATGTCATGTGTGTTAGACTGCCGAATATGGCAACTTGTAATGCTGTCATTTGTTGACAATTTGATACAGATTTTCAGACTTACCAAACCATGCAGTAGTCCGTTGAAATGTTTTTAAAATAATGACGATGTCCTTTTAATTTTATAATTATTCATTGTGAAATTCGTGTGTCGCACTCGGACTTGGCTCGATGTTGCGCTGTGTTCTTTTTGTCCACTAGCTAAGCTTGTTGGGCGTGTTTCGTGCCCGGTTTCGTGTACATGCACGGTTCAATTTTTACATGATGGAGAATTTGTTACTGCATTACTATAATACGAACTGTTATAGACCAAAACTTTTACTAATACATTGATGCAACCAAAAATATTATAAAATGAAGGAAAAGTAAAGATTATTGCGATAAAATCAAGATAAAATGTTGCTTTTTTCCCGCCGCCTGTTTCATGCTATTTACGCAAATAAAAACCCGGAAGTATAAACAGCGCTTTCATTTCAGCGGTACCCAGTTTTACGTTGCTCCAATGCAATGCTACTAGTACCGGTGGGAAAAGATCGCGTGACTCGGTGATTCGATCTTGTTATGAACTGCGCATGTGTAAGTGTGATAGTTTATGAAAATAAGAACATCAAGTTCATTTTCCGCGATCAAAGCTTAATTTTGTTGTTGATAAAATGACATTTTATCGGACAGCTTTCGTTTGTTTAAATTTGTGTTTTCGTCTACCGCATATTTCTTACGGAACACGAATCTTGCGTTCGTGTACGGGTACAACACTAGCGCTATAGACCACTTTCGGCTCATTGGAAATTCTATCAAAATGGGTTACTACAGGTTGCATACGTAAATTGTAAGTTCAATTACACCTACTGCGAAAATGAAAAGTTGGTACTTTTAAATTGGTACCACGTTCGGGAATCGGGAACATTTGTTCCCGAGTCCCGACTTTCACGGGCGGGACTCGAATTCCCGGGTCCCGATCCCAACGTTAGATATTATGTATATGATGAGAAGAAACAAATAAACAAAAAACTACTATGTTTGACAATTTCTAAACTTTTTTAGCTTACCTATGGGAACTTTCTTTCTATTTTACATAATTATAACAACTTTTCATATTTTTTAATTTTTCGCAGCAAAAATCAGGGGAGGGAACTGTCGGTGATGAGTTCCTGCAACTGTTGATGTGGGGTAAGGCTAGCCCAGACCTACAGGCATTCCTTGTCAACGACCTATCAGAGAAAGGACTCAAGAAACTTGGACATTCCATAGAGAATTCTTATACAAATATACAGAAATTCATCCATAAACATATACATTGGTAAGTATGTTTTTGTCTTTCCTTGCTTTCTCATTTCATTTGCTTTCCCTCTACAGAAATGGTATTTCTTTTTTGTTTCACATGGTAGTAGGGGCTTTTCTATATTTTCTGAGAGGCATTCAATACCTTTCACAGTGTTGGCAGGGCTCTTCTATACCATCTGAGTGACATTCAATACTTTTGTTCTTTTCAGTGTTGGTAGGGCTCTTCTATACCATCTGAGTGACATTCAATACTTTTGTTCTTTTCCCAGTGTTGGTAGGGCTCTTCTATACCATCTGAGTGACATTCAATACTTTTGTTCTTATAAGTGTTGGTAGGGCTCTTCTATACCATCTGAGTGACATTCAATACTTTTGTTCTTTTCAGTGTTGGTAGGGCTCTTCTATACCATCTGAGTGACATTCAATACTTTTGTACTTTTCAGTCTTCTATACCATCTGAGTGACATTCAATACTTTTGTTCTTTTCAGTGTTGGTAGGGCTCTTCTATACCATCTGAGTGACATTCAATACTTTTGTACTTTTCAGTGTTAGCAGGGCTCTTCTATACCATCTGAGTGACATTCAATACTTTTGTTCTTTTCAGTGTTGGTAGGGCTCTTCTATACCAACTGAGTGACATTCAATACTTTTTGTTTTTTTCAGTGTTGGTAGGGCTCTTCTATACCATCTGAGTGACATTCAATACTTTTGTTCTTTTCACAGTGTTGGCAGGGCTCTTCTGTACCATTTGAGTGACATTCAGGGCATGGCTCAGTGGTATGACAAATACGGTGTACTTGGATTATCTACTACCGCTATACAAGGTAACAATTGAACCAGTTGAGTTTAAATGTATATATTTCTTATGGTGACTTGGTTAAAGTAAAACATTGGTAAAAGTAGCAGGTTTGCTACCTTAAAGCAATACTATAAAGTGTTAAAAATGAAGCACCCCCTATCACCTATGACTTTTGATTTTTTTAGCTTATTGGGTTTGTTTTAGATACTCTCCGAATGATTTGGCTTAAATATGCTTACTTTTTCTGATATGCCCATTTGTTGAATTAAATTCGGGATCCCGAATTTAATTCAACATGTATTAGTATAGAAAAGCATGCATGTGCTTTTTATCCATTTTTCAGTGGCAAAACAATTTCTTTGACGAAATAAATTTAAAAATGCTTTCAGATAGTCACATGCCTTCATCTTATGCTGTTTTTGCTATAAATCATTTTTCATCAATATCTTAAATAGTATTGCTTTAAATACTGAGAAAGGAGACAAAAGGAAAAACTATCTTACTTGAAAATTATACCCAGAATTACTGTTGTAAGCCTTGACATGATCTTGTTATTTGAGCTAATGATTTCAAGGAAATTTAATTTGCCATTATTGACAAATGTGTCCATGGCACGTATTCACAAAAGGGGAATAACTTTATATTCATTCCATGGATGTCAAGTTATTCCATGGACTATACTCTATAAACCTTGAAGTTTGCAACAAGTAGCCATTTAATGCACATAAACCAACATGACCATACGGGAAAGTAAATTAGTCAGTACTTTTTGAATCATAACAACGTACCCAATCATGTTGAATATTCAAATAAACTTATATTTATCCATGTAGTAGCAACAACATTAACCAAAACTAATACCAAAATCATGAAAGATTCATGTACCAAATGCATATATATAGTGATTTGGTCTTAGTTAATGCTAATCAATCATTGCTATAGTCTCTTACACAATACAAAAACATCAGTTCACAATGTTGTAGAATAAAAGGGATATGGTATGGATCTCGTAACAGAGTCTGATTGCTTGTTGCATACTTCAAAGTTGATAGAGTATAATTATTCCAA
>JXSR01S035416.1:2843-21922 GCA_000969725.1 Ophiothrix spiculata
AACTGATAATGTCGGTAAACGGTACATCCATTACAACTCAAATGTACCGCAAGGAACCTTATCGTTATTGTATGACTTTAAGATTTGATACAAAAGCATTATCTTGTTAAAGTGTATCTCCCACGAGAGGTATTAGTTGACTAAGTTTTAGATTTATATTACAAATAAACAGGAACAATAAATGCAATCTTATAATCATTAATACCACTGTGGTATTTCATATAAAACGTCAACAAATCAATATTGATTAAGAATAATTATTATTATCGTATGATACGTTGGATAAAGGTTAACCTCGACTAACGCCTCTTTACTTGTTAAGTTCTAAATCATGTTGAGTTAAGTCAGAAGATCTGCTTCAGTCAAAGTGGAATACTAGCCTTTCAACAACCGTGTGTCACTAGAATCGTAGACGGCTTCTCATAACAGTATTCATTACGACAGTACTTCAACTTTAGGATAGGGATGCTGCACTTTTCTCCGTGCCTTAAGGGGCAAATGAAAAGGCGTTTCCATTTAAGAAGATACTGGGTGTGCCGTATTCGCTTTTGTGAGCAGATATTTATTTTTTAAAAACACAAGTATAATGACAACCATACCAATTAGCTAGAAGATTATATCAAGTTAGATTATGCAAAGCTTGGTTGCCCAAAAAGCAAATTAAGCAAATTAATCACAAATATTTTTCAATATATAACACATGAAACTATTCATTGGACAAAACTAGATCACATCACGAAAATATTCCCCATATATCTGCCATCCAGTCAAAAAGTTCTCAACATTTCAGCAGTCTATTACATGTACCTTATTTTGAACAAGGGAAGGATTTTTGAACAAAACTTTTATTTTTTGTTGTTCATAATTATTTGATATTTTATCTTCACAAAGTTCATCAGTTCTTATATGTTGCCCTGAATCCAAATTTGCATATAAAAATTATGTTCTTCTTACGGATTTTTTGAGCTGATACCACTGTTCACCTTCCACACACTTTCATAGAGAATTTTTTAAAATTCATATAGTTAAATGTCAAGGACTTACACAGTTTCTGAGAAATACTTGACATCATCAATTACCAGCAAAAATGTTTGCCAAGACTACTTGATTGCACATTCAAATACCAACTTGTCTAAAAAGCCACTTAACATTTTAAAAAATCGTTCTAATATTGAACAAAAAATGTATGACTTTGCAAACCCTTATACAGTATGTGGCATTTGTTTTTGGTAAATGTTATTTGTAAACTTTTAATTTATTAGCATTGAAATGCATAAACATAGGGCAATGTTAGTGTTTCTTAATTTTCCTGATTGGATTAAATATCGCATACTGTATCTAGTTTTGTAGAGATTGAGGATGCTTCTCCTCCCAGTGCAACAACTAATATCAAGTTTTAATTAAAACCTGGTACATATTACTTACAAGTTACATACATCAGGTTGTACTTGATTTAGCCAAATTATTTAGCATAGACAACAGACTCCCAAGTATTGAAATTACTGCAGAACTGGATTTTTAATGTTCTGTAGGTGAACAAGTATGATACATGCGTGTCGCATACTTGAGCAATATTTCAAAACTGCATTAATATTTTTGCTGACACTACAGTGGAACCTCGTTGGCACAAATCTGTTAATACAAAACCCCTGATAACACAAAACGGTTTTTTGGCGCAATTGTGAATTTTTAATGTAAATTCATTTGGATAACACAAAATCCTGATAACTCAAACTGAAATCATTGTCCCCAGTGATTTTGTGTTAACGAGGCTCCACTGTACTACTTACTCCCTTAAAGGTGACTACTTATCTCAAAATTGCGAAGAATATTAAATATACTTTCTATTGAACAAATACCTCTGTAGGTATTTCGGAAATATCATATTAGGATTTTTTTGAAAAGGTAGACAGAGCATCACCTGATGAAATAGTTCCTTGTTTCATAACTGTATTATGTTCATGCCTTGCTTAGTATGTATATGTATAACTTTATTTTCATAAGCACCGTTATATTATTATTTATTATTATCACTGTTCACAAAGAGCTCTTTGGCAGTCGACTTGCTTCTATTACCCAAACGTTTTACTTATAAGCACATTTCTAAGAAAATATCAAGTAATAATAAATGGCTAACGCTCATTTGTTATTAGCACAATATTGTTTTTAAGTTGTAAAAATGAAGCTATTAAAGTAATGTACTCCCAAAAGTCAATGCATTTAATTAAAACGGTAATGTAAAGGGGCTCACGAACTATAAAGTTATGCTCTTTAATCCTATATCATAAATGTGGATCATTTAAAAAAGTTTTGATTCACACTACTCCAAGATGTGGCAATGCTGCTTTAAAGGATGTATCAACTATATTTGTGGTTTTACTCACGATATACTAAGACAATTTGCGGTGACACTTCATTTAACCTATTTTATTTGGCAGATGCTACAAATCCTTGTTGTGTTGAAGAAAGATTCTTGATATCTTGTCAGCTAATAATTTAACGAGTAATAGTCAAACATGATTTATGTTTTGTGACTTACGCTTATTTTACTGGAAGCATCGATCAGGTTGTTGTGCATTTCTCCCATAAGATCATTTGTTAAGTTAATTCACAAGTATTTATAGATATGTATCAAAGGAAAGACATTATTTAATCTTGAATTATTTAATTTAAAGAAGTTTTAAGATGTTTTACCGATAAATTGGCCTTGGGTAGATCCACTTGAAGTTAAATTTGCCAGCTACATTTAAGGCTGGTATAGACCTTCAATTGGCATAAACCATTTTTGTGCTCTAACTCTCAAACTAATTGAATAAGCTATATAAAAGTACACATTTCTAAAAGTGTATTTTTATCCTGAACATGATGATGATATCAGTTTTTGACCAAAAATGTCAATTTTGGCAAAAACAGCCAAAAAAAACTCATGTTTTGCCCCAACATTTCTGGAAAAGCCTAACTAAAATTGTCATTTGCGAAATGCTTAACATTTTTGCTTTTTGGAATCTTTAAACAAATGTCTGGGATGCGTTTTCTCAAATTCTTGAGTTTTATCTTAGTTTTCTTTTAAATGCCAAAAATAGGTCAAAAAATTTTGGAAAAAAAATCCCACCGCTGCCACCAAAATGGCAAGGCCTATTGGTAGCAATTTTTTAAAAAATAAGATAAAAAATCAAAAATTTGTGAAAACCCTTCCTAGACATTTGTTTCTAAATTCCAAAAACCAAAAAAGTTCAAAATTTCTAGAATGCAAATTTTAGTTAGGCTTTCCAGAAACGTCGGGGTAAAAATACAGGTTTTTTTGTTGGTGAAAGACTGATATCACCATCATGTATCAATGGATAATGTCACCTTAGATGCCGCTGCTGCCTGGCCGTTTAAAACCTTATTGCAAACATTTGTAAAAAGCATTTTATATCTTATGATAGATAAAAACTGATATATTCTGTACATGCACAGATCTATATAAAAAGATTATATTTCTTTTTCTTCTTTCATTTCCCTTTTTAATTTTATTATTTTGTTTTTAACAACAAGACATATGAAACATTCGACATTTCACATTTTTCAGAGGATTGTGTTTTGGCGCCCATTCATTCCTTAATAAGCATACATAACACTCTCACAATCTCTGAAATTCACCAGTGAGAGGGCATGTTATCACAGCAAGTTTTAATGAGGCATGTGCAAGATCCTTAAGACAAAGAGAATACACATGGGAACTAGGCAAGAAACTGACCATCATTGTCACATAATTAGAGCATGAATAATAGTTTAAATAATATACGGTATGACTATTAAATTGGTAATGGGATAGCAAGCAAACAATGTCATCGAAGTGCCTCCTACGGAGTCTATTAACTATTTGCTATTGTTATGAAATGTGCTCTTACGCACATGGTGTTAAATAATTAACTTTTAAGAAGTGTAACCCTTATTTTATGTATTATTATCATATGGTCTATTGTGAGGTTTTGTGATAGTTATCTAATATGATTACCAAGCTATTATTAAAGTAAGATGTAAAGTGCCAAAATTAAGCATATTTTCTGAATATTCTGTTTCAGTGCCCTTTTATAAAATAAAAATGTGCAGAGTTGTTCATATACAGATATTTGTTAATATAAGCTGCCTTCACAGTAGCCCATAAATGCCACATTCTTAAAGAATAATAAAGGTAGGAATATGCATCTTTTATGAAGAATTAAACTTTATTTTTGATTTTAAAAATATATCAATGAGACATTTTAACTTGATTTCAATTTGAACATAACATGCAACGCTTTTAGTTAATTACAGCATATAATGCTTACTTGTTCACCCTTGTTTAGACTATACATTTCAGGCTTTCTAGTGCATTATTTAAAACAAAAAGTTCAGAATGGTCATGGAGTGTATAAAAACAATTTTGTCCTTAAACCTCCCACTTTTCAGCACATGTAATGGAGATGAGCAAATCCACTGTGGTGTGAAACATTAAGCTAACTGTACTGAGTGATTTAGCCAGTCACGCTGCCCTTGAAGTCACCTACAGGACTTACACCCCCTACACACACACCCACACACCTGACATTGCACATTTTAGCAGCAAATTGGAAAGAAATCTTGTTGAAGAAAATATCTAGAATTTATAAAATATATCTAAGATAAAACCCAAATATGTCAATTTTATTTTCCTTGTTATTTCTTCCGCTATCCTGGTTTTAATAGATCCTGGATAGGATTAAGATGCTATAAGACAGATCTTATTACGGATGCAGATGCTGCAAGTCATTTCAGCCATGTGACATAGCTCTTGTTTCTAAAATTTATGAGATATAAAGGAAGCGGTCTTTCCCGAAAGATGGTTAACTTTTTGTTTACTATTTGTAAATGTTTTGATAGCTTAATTTAATATGACATAAAGGTTTTTTCATTTCTATATCGAATTGATTAGATTGAAGCTTATAAGAGATAATAAAAAAGAAGATTTCCAAAAGATAATTGAAATGTGTGTACGCTTATAAACTGTGCTCTGCTCTTTGTCAAATTTATAAAAACATTTTTAAGGATAAAGGAAAGGCTTATAAGTTTTTAAGCATAAAATATAGAGAAAACAGATTTTGACATTTATAAGCACGTTTGAAAAATATCAAGCTAAATGATAGTAACATCGTTATTTGAAAATAACACTCTTTTTACTTTTACTGCATTCATATTCTAGTTTGAATCAAAAAGATTGCATTTCATAGATAAATGTCCCCTTATTATTTCAGAAGCTTGTATATTTTTATATTCTTATTCTTTGAATTGTTATCTTCAATTTCCCAAAAACCCAAATTTGCCAAAAACTTTTGTTCGTTGGTCTGAGATATTGTAGTAACATTGTAATTGTAAACATGAATATTAAATTCAAAAGTAAAAGAGACGTTCACACCCGTTTCTTCATAATTATAGCAATGTCATATTCGCTGAAGACAATTTGAAGCAGGTAAACCGGGACATAACATGTCTACGTCATTTATTATTAACTCATCACCGAACAAGGTGTTAAACAATCCTAAGGCAGGCCCATATCATATATTTGAAATACCAGTCTGATTCAGCGAGGCATCAATAATAACTGACCCGCAAACATCCAACACTCTATATTTCATTAAGCTTATCCCTCAAACACTTAATAATGAATTGATCATGCATTGACTCAAAAACAATACCGCAAGTGATATATCAGGGCATTTGCAATGATAAATTAATTTCTGCTTTCTTCTATCTCACTTGATTTAAAACGCAGACATTTCTGATAGATGACCCATATATGTCAAACTCTTATCACTTCTCTTCATCTTTGACTTATCCAATCCCCTTACAAACGTGTCAACTAATCAGCCCCTTGTTTCCGCTCCTCCTTTCTTACACCCCAAAGTTATTACTTATTTTTGATGATTTAATAGATTAATAAGTTAATTCCTGCCTGTTAATGATCTGTCATTAAACACAAAATTCAAGATCTGTTCAATATAGTTGCGGCTCAAAACATGTCACAATATCAACTCTTATATCCTTCTCCCTATCAAAAACATGTAGCTTTTCCACTTCTTTTAATGAATTAATTTCATATCATTAACGTACCTGGCACCCAAAAATACCAACTTCACACTAAAATGCTTTGCAGTCATGTCTGGTTATCTCAACCCTTGTTGTGTCCTTTCTGTTTCATGCTCAGTGGACTTTCTTCACTTGTTTAATTTATTACGGAATGTCATATCAATCATATCTATCATTTATATTGTGTTAGCGTCCTGTCTTTGAAATCACAAATTTGCTTCTTGGGGTGAAGTTTTGTGAAGGTGGGGAATATTATGCCCCAAACTGATTCTGTACAGATGCAATCAATTTGTGATACAATTTGGTTAAAAAACTGTTAATCTTGTATTACAACTTGATATCTGACTTCCATTTTGATAGTTTATATGTGACCCGTCATATCGAAAGGTACCTTAAGGTCGGCAAAATCAAAATTGATTTTTTGGTCTAAAATGAAAGCTGAGATTTTAAGCTTTAAAATGACACCTTGATTTTGGTTATTGGGTGTTCGGTTGCGAAGTTCCAAATTGGTAAAAGGCATCAGGCTGATTCGGAAAACTATAGTTCTGAGAAAATCGAGTTTAAAGTTTTTGTACTTAGTAAATCTTGAAGGGAGAGAGGATTTTTAGCTTGGTTTTTAATACATTTTTCTTATGTTTTGGATGTTAGAACCTGATTAATATGATAGAATACACTTCAATGATAACCTTTCTGATGAAATTAGAAATTCGACCTTGGACGTGATTTTTGACTATGATTAGCTTCAATGGCCCGTATCTCGTAATGTACTATGCCGGTGTAATGAAATACAGCGTCCGTGTGACTGAAATGTCCTAGCTACTATTAAATTGTGTAGAACGTACTTGTACGTGTGCGATCAATACATCATCGATTGCGACTTATTCCGTGTAGTTCAATTAGACCCGGACTCCTGATTATAGGGGACACTCAGTCTCATTACACTGGTATTAAGGTACCTTTCGATATGACGATCCACATATGTACTATTTCGTGAATAAATTAAATATAAAAGATCAAATTTGCATACAAAAAATATTTATCAGAAGCTAGAGTAAGGTTATAAAGTTATAAAACTCAATAAAAGATTATTTTTTCTTAGATATTTCGCAATCCTTTACCCTTTCTCAGAGGTTGACAATGGTAAAGTACTGAGATCTAGTGTTCCTAAAAAATCTCAAAACTTTCTGTGACATTTATCAAAGGTAACATTCTGCAATTTTCACTGACTAATTTCCTCAACTGTTATTTAATACTGACCATTTCCTTTACTATAAAAATACCATTAAATAAGAATGAATTCAATTTCAATAGGAAAAGTGATTTAAAGAGGAACGATTATTGGCAATTTTTAGCAATTTTATTGACATATATATTTCCTTGATAATAAAATTAAAAGTTTCAATCGCAAAAGTGACTATTATAGAGGAACCTGCATATTTCCTAATAAATAACAAATCCTAAATAAAAGTTGGAAATTTCACAGGAAAAGTGAATTTCACATGGAAGTTCTTGTCACTGACTGAAAGTCACAACACTGTGAGTTAGAGCTCAGTAGTAAATAGCATCAATTAACAACTTACAAATTCGTTATACTAGATTAATTTAATTAGCGAATATTTTGATCTTTGAGAAACTTGAATATTTCCAACGGTTATCCTTGCAGAAAAAGTTACATATTAATTAGGATATACAGGACCAATCATTTTATTTTCTAAAAAAATAGGCTGTTCACCATGCAAAATGAATATTTGAAAACATTAACCCATGTTCAGAGACATTTTAGTAGAAAATCTCTATCTCCAAGTGTCTTCATTGGGCTTGATGCCATCCTTCACTATTGAAAGTTGGGTACATTGTATCTGGATGGACTTGACGATTATTGAGGGGGGGGGGGGTCGCCAAGGAGAAAGAAACATAAATGAGTTCCTCTGTCTTAGAATATGCATACTCATTTTTCTATTTGTTCAATTAGCTTTTCAAATACACTTTTTGGTGTACAATGTCTTCAAAATATTTTTTATTTTGAAGACACATAAATGAGTTCTTTTTGATAATGAATTAGTTATGAGTTCATGAATGCTTCAGTAAAAATTGTGTTCTGTATTTTTCTTCTCATTTCAGATGTAGGTGGTGACTACTGGAGACTTTTACTCAAAGGATCTTACACCATCCATGTATCAGCACCAGGCTTCAAAACCAGCAGTGAAGTTGTCACAGTACGTCACAATCGTGTCACAAAGGTAGACTTTCAGTTAGAAAGTGACAGATGCAGTAACAGAGATAGAGTGGCTGGTTATTTTGACGCATGGCCAACATTGAAACAGTATATGTTTTCAAATTATGACACTATAGATGACTGCGATGAGGATACCGCTATACAGCAAACTTTTACAGGTCATGAACACTTGAGAGCTATCCCTTGATTGGTCAATAGACATCAACTGATCGCAGGATATGAACATTTGAGAACAATCGCATGACTGGTCAATAGATATCAACCAGCACTGGACATGGACACTTGAGAGCAATCCCTTGATTGGTTAATGGATATCATCCAATCATATGACACTTAAGAGCACTCAGTTCATTGGTCAATAGATATCAACTAATCACAGGACATGAACACTTGTGAACAATCCCTTAAAAGGCCAATACAGATCAATCAATCATCGGACACTTTAACGAAATCCCTTGATAGCTAAATAAATTTCAACCATCACATGACTGAAACACCTAAGAGCATTCATTTGATTGGTTAATAGATTACAACCAATCACAGCGTGTGAACACTTTAGAGCAATCTCATGATTGGTCAAAAGATATCAGCCAATCACAGGACGTGAACCTTATAAAGTAGCAAACACATGATCACTTGAGGGCAAACCATCGATTGGCCAATAGATATCAATCAAACACAGGTATGAACAAGTAATTGGTAGCAATCCCCTGATGATTGATCAATAGATATCAACCAATCACTGGACATGGGCACTTCAGAACAATCAATAGATGACAAGATGACAACCAATCATAGAACATTTGAGAGCCATTATTTGACCGGTCAATAAATTTCAACTAAGAACTGATAGCAAAGCAAAAGCAGGAGCAAAACAATATTCTTTTGAATATTTCAATGCAAATTTAGCTTTAAAGAAATCTCATGAATCTGATTGGTTAATTAATAAACCAATAACTGATGGTTAAATAAATCATCTAGAAAACAAATAGATACTTGTAATGTTAACTGTTGAAAAGGTCGTTGAATCTTATTATTGTTTAACCCTCATCCTCCTAAGCTATTTTTGTAACACGTCCTCCGAAGGGGGGGGGGGGGGGGTGGGCCCCCCCCCCCCCTTCAGACTTACAGCTATGGATTCATTAGAATTTCAGAAATAAGTGTTTCAAACTTATTTGTTCAAGATTACTTGAAGTTCTAAATGAACAATCTGCTTTTAAACCACAAGCACAAGAAGCGTATGTAATTCGTATCGTGCATGTTCCTGAAGGTGCCAATGTTGAGTTTTAAGTTTGGTAGCAATGTGTATTCAAAAGATATATGGCTTGACTTGTAAGTTACTTATATTAAAAAGATAAATTATGCAAAGTTTAAAAGGGTGCTCCCGTATAAAAGGTCATGTATGTTAATAATTTATTGATCTGACATGTACGTCAGCTGTAGTGTATTGTGGGTAGTGATCAAGAAAGTCAATAAAGCATTTTGTATATGTATTTACTGTGTAATGTATGTATTATGTACAATTACATGAATTTTTAAAACTATGCATTCAAATTTCCATCAAAGTTTTTTATGAATATCTGGATAGGACTATGGTGATAACAATGATATTGTGTAGGTGGATAAGCAATAAAGTCAGTATTTCTGTACTTATTAAAGAAGATGTAAATACTTTGTAATGTAAATTTGTATAGTGTGTAATTTGTAAAGCGTCTTTATTGTACAGTACATTTTTATATAGAATTTTGTATTTAATGTAAATAAATGAAACAACGGCGATACATGTGTTTATAAATACTAATTATGAAGCTGAAGTACAAATTATATTTATACAATATATTGTTTTGGACGAATTGGATTAAAACTCAATTATGGACAATTATGTTCAGTTATTCTGCATGCATTCAGGTATTTGAGAGGTACCAGTTTATTTTATGACTTTTTTATTAATACTATTGTTTTGTCTTAATGATGTCAATTTATTCAGTCTTATGAGTACACATGCAATCACATGCAAATTTTATCTCAGCATTGTATGAGTAAATCATCAGTACACATAACATTCGTAGAACATGTTGCAACAGTTCTATCATGGTCGGTAAGTTTAAGCTTCATAGCATGTAGATATTTTTCAAAATAGCGACTTATTTTTTTTACTTTCTGTTACAAAAAAAGCGTCATAATATCTCAATTATTTATTCACAAGATGAATTATTTTGAGGGTTGCTATCGGGATACATCCTGATTTCTGAAGAATAATACTATGTCACTTCTTTTAATTGTAATTTATCAAAACTGATTTGAAATAATTGGAAATTTATATTATGACTGTATATACACAAATTATGCAAAGTGTAAAGAACAAACTCACTTGTACAATAAGTTTAATAAGTTATTTATTTTGTAAAAAAATATAAGAAATTGTGTCAATGATTGCGATTATTATGAAATGAGACTAATGAAATATCTGCTTACACAAACAATTATGCCACTCACGATATTAGTTGTATTATTGCGTCTCGACACAGAGACATAGTTTAGAGTGGCGAGAGGAGCACAGAGCTACTGTGACATGTGGCATCTCACTGGCATCTGTCCTTTACCTTCCGCCATTCCTGTAGATTCCACTGTGGCGAAAAGTGGCAGATGCCACTGACGTCCTGATTGGCATAACTTCCTTTGTAGATGACAAATTAAAAAAAAATCTTTGTTAACAAAGTAAATTTGTGTTTGAGTCTTTTCTTTCCTTAAAAGTTATATGAATGAATCAGACTAAAATTGCTATGTAAATGAAAATAGAAAGACCCAAAAATATTTATTATGGGCTACCAAATACTTTGTGCAACAAGTATCTGGAATTAAATCAATGTCAATGTGTTATCAATTATGAACGGAGGGTTGGCTGGTATAATGATCCCTAGAAGCTCCTAGATGCGAAAGGTGTAAGATGGCTGCGCCCCTGTGTTGTAGATACATACAGGTAAGTATCAGACAGCTTTACACTCTTTTTTTTTCACTCAAAAAGAGTGACATTTCACTCTTTTCGAGTGAAATCGAACGGGGTTTCACTCTTAAAGAGTGAAATGTCACACTTATAGAGTTATAATTCACTCTTTGAGGGAGTGAACATTGCCACTCTTTTAAAGATTGGTCACTGACACCGCTCTTTTCAAGAGAGAGTCATGTTACTTGTATAGCATTGCGTGGGTTTAATATTGGACTTCTAAAATATAGCGCATGATCGACCAAAACATGTTATATAATAGTTTGTAATTTGGGTTTAGATGATATACCATATCTTGGTGCCATTCATACTAGCCACATCATTAACGGTTTTTGTTTGGCTGTTACCTATACTGTCTAAATTTAGCCAGCATGGTTGGTGTTTATTATTTTATTTACATATCATGGTTACACTCAATTAGGAAACACGTGTCCTATTAAAGAATGAGCGGACAGTGCACATGTTCCTATGAAACAAGATACCGTTGTAAGTGTGAGGTGTAAATTTAGTTATCAACGCTTATAAAGTGACAAAAAGTGAAAACACAGCGTTCGGAAGTGAAGGTTATTGGACCGATTGATATCCAGATGAAATAAAACAAAGAACTACACAATCTTGCTGCCAAGGACAGGTGTTTACAACCCAAGTTTACAAATTCCCTTCAAGATAGGGATTAAAGAATTCGTATTGTCTATTACCAACGTCTTTGGTTTTAAACTTTAAATGCCATGTCACACAACACCGTACCGTGGGAATAACGTACTAATAACGTACACTGGTTTGGTAATCGATTACATGTAGTTCAATGACCAAACCAGTGTACGTTATTAATTTCGTTATTCGTACGTTTCGGGATGTGTGACAGAGCCTAACGCCATAAATTTCACTGTTAGAGAGGAGCGTGGCCGAGGGGTTAGAGCCCGAGACTCGTAATACTGTACAGAGGTTTGTGCCCCGATTGCGGCACTACCGGTCGGACTATGTATCCTTGTTTCTTTGGGCAAAAAACTTTACTCTAATTGCTCCGTGGTTCGGAATTCACGTAAATCCGTTGGCCCCCCTGTGCAAATGCTCCTTCTTGGGGTATGCATACAGCATATACCTGGTGAATCTAAAAATGTTAACTTTTACAGTACAGTATTTAAAACACCTGAACCGAGAAGAGCACACGAACTGTACATGCGCAGCTCTCTACCAGCAATTCCAATGATAAAGATTATTGAAACCGCTAAGCTAAGAATATCTTCTATCTAAACTTCCGTAAATTCAATTTTGAAAAGGGAGGAGCATAGGGAGGAGCATTTTATATAAATTCAATTTGAGAATATTTAGTCTACGGTTCTCTTTCACTAATAAGATGTTCAACTCGACCGTCGTGTTTATTGCGAGACTTCGCATACAGTATCATGGTTACACAGTAGTCATTTTCTTTCCTACTGTTGTTGGTTGTGTTAGGTTGTCTTGTATTTTAATCTTCATTGTTAAAAACAAAGAAGGGATTATCTGTCCAAAACGTCGGTCTTTATGTTTTTAGTATTGAACCCCTTTGGATATTGATATGTTAATAAATCCATGAAAACAGCAACTTTTGACACTCTTGCAGTGCACATGAAAAATCTCTCAACAATATTATTGACGAACTGTATCCTTAAACTTTAAAATGACACCTGACTTTTCATTATCAGATTGCAAAGTTACAGTCAAATCTGTTTACGCTCTGCAGTTTATTTCGAAAAAGTATTTAGTTATGAGAAAACCGTGTTGAAGTTTGTGTACTATATATAGAGGGACTTTTTATCTTAGATTTTATTACATTTTTTTAAATGTTTTGGATGTTTAAACCTTATTAACATGATTCTATACACGTCACAGATAACATTTCTAAAGTTAGAAATTCGACCTCTGACACGATTTTTAACTATATTAACCTTTAATACCCAATAGTTCTTGGTCGGATATGTACCTTAGTTTTTTCTACGCACATTTTACCTACTCTACGGCTTCTTGATGTGGTGTCAACTCAAGACGATCACTTCAAGACGCCACGTAAATTAAACCAGGTAATAATTCCGCAAGAAGATATCAAAAATATCAACCACTAATTGTTACGAATCGGAAACTAATACTTGATCAAAAGTAAATTCCTTCGGGGTGTGATTTCTTCTTACATAGACCAACAGGAGCATCCATAAATCATAATGTGTGATATATCTCACGAAGAAAAAGACATGACGTCATAATTTAACACAATAATGGAACGCAGGTAAGATGGCATGTTTAAAATAATTTTAGTTTGAATGCAGGGTGTGTATTTTTTCCTCCATCATCAAGTTCAGAGCTTTTACAATTCCTATCATAACATCAACAGAAAAAATATATTCCATATTTAATATCAAGTCTGTAATATTAGTCTGGTAAAACTAACAAGACGTGTCCTATCCTACACTATCCGCTGTGTCCGTAACGATTTTAACAATTCTAGGTGAGATTCCTCATAACAGTAAAAGTTAGGGGAGAACTATTTTTTGTCCACGCTCCATTGTCATTACCACAGGTTCTAGTCATTACAGGTGTAGAGATCGTTGCACGCAGGTAAACTTTGACAAATGAATAGAAACATGAAGTTAATACGCGCAGAATGGAAGGAAATTCTGCAGAATGTGTGGATATGAGTTAATTGCTGTTTTGCATCAAATGGTCTTTTTGTGGTTAAAGCATTTATCGTCAGGTTTGGTGGTCATGCAAACAGGAACTAATAGTTTGATATTATACACCTTGCGAAATTCGTGGTTTTGCTTGACGTTATCGAGGATTTAAAATGCTTAGGCCCGGAAAGGGTAATTTTTTACGGATAACAGATAATATATCTACTTTTACCTTGAAATAGCGAAATGTGTAAATTTTTCCCGATTTTGTCGGACTTTTGATCTTGAGAATATACATTTTTTTTCTTGAATTTACATAATCGAGATTTGTTACCTAAGTGAAAAAAACCCAATTAATTCAATTCTTAGTTTGTTAAGTAAGAACAAAAACACCATTTTAAACCTTGAACTAGTTTTCATGTTGAGGTCATCATGTAATTCAATACTGCATTGTTGCATTAGATCATGATGCATTCCTTTGAAGATGTCTCGCCACTATGCTACCACAATTAATGAACCTAAAATAGCCGTAACCCGAATTCTCAATGGACCACATGCTAAGCAAATATTTTATTTCAGAAAATTCATACACGAAATTGAAATAACAATCGCCAGTAGTTTTTTCTCTTGCGATATCCATTACGAAATATGCAATATTTGGAAGTAAGTATGAAGAGTAAACAGTTTGAATAGTAAGTGGTCGTTTATTGAAACAGTATTGTTTGCAAATCAAGTCAAGGTTTCAAGTTTAAATAACATGACAAATTGATTTTAGGTTATCATTATTCAGGTATTTATGTTGTTTCAATATGTGGTTTGGGGTCACCTTTCAAATTTTACTAAATAATACCATCGAAATCAAATTTAAATTCATAACGTTTTTATTAATGATTTTGATTTTATTGTTATTCAACTGTTTCTAACAAAATGATCTTAGTGATATTTGAAATTATTACTACATTTATTTCAATTAATGATTTTCTTTACATGGGTTTTTTTTTCAACACAAATCTAGAAAACAGTGCATACTGACAGAAGTGCAAAGAGTAGTCATACGTTCTAAACTGGCCAACCTGTTTGGTTATGTCGGTCGCTTCAGACCGCTGCTCCAGGCTATAGTGAAACATGCGTTTAAACTTGAGGCTATAGCAAAACATGCGTATATGGAAGGAATGTCACACTATGTAGAGCATCTTGAGGAAATCCCCTGATAATGCAACAGTATTTCTGCTAGTGTTAGGCATATGTCTAAAATGAGTTTTATCATTCTAATTGGTAAATTGTTTAAAATTAAACGAACATATAATGGAATTTATATAGCCTTGAAATGCATCTGATTATCAAGATACATCTCCTTAGGGGTTAATCATATTAAGTGCTCTTTGCACATCAATCTTTTGCTAAGTTAGCTTTTTAATGCATCATACCTAGAAAAAGAAAATATATATAGGGTTGTAAGAAATGAACGTAGTGGCTTGACATAGTGATAATTGGATCGGGAGTTCCCGGGATCGAATTCAGGTGAAAACCAAAACTTGCGATTTTTGACTTTTGACAAATTTCCGAGGAGATTGTTTTTAAACGAAGAAGTGGTCAAAAGTGTTAGGGTTGATGCCTTTATGATTATTATGCGTAGGACTCAACAGACGTGTAAATTATTGGCTAATATGCTGAAACAAAAACAGAAAAAATTGTACAAACCGGTGTAATGTGACTGAGTGTCCCCCATAACCAGGACTCCGGGTCAAATTGAACTACACGGAATAAGCTGCAATCAATGATTTATTGATCGTACATGTACAAGTACGTTCTACAGAGTTGGATAGCAGCTAGGACGCTCAGTCACATGGACGCTGTATTTCATTACACCGGCAAATATTTTTATAATTTACTGTCAAATACAAAAAATAAATATGTCATTCCGTTAAATCTACGCAAACAGCCCAATATTCAGGCCAAATTTGGTCAGGAAACCTGGATAGAAGCTAGGGTTTATATTATCTGATGAGCAAGCCCCGTGGTCAATATTGAAATAAACTTTGCTTGAAATCCCATACTCCAGGTTTATCACCATAAATCCGACGCTAATTTCTAAAACAAATATACTTAATGACTAAGAAATTTTAAGTTAAGAGTTAAAACTCTTAACTTGAATTTAAACATAATCTTCATTTTGTTAGCAAACACAATATGTATAAACTAAACATAACTTCACATTTTCCATATTCAATAAGTCTCCCTTTGGCGATGGTTGAATGCGATCATCTGGACTATTTATGTTATTTACAAAATTAAGCCTCTAGTAATAGTATTGCCAACATACAAGTCCCACTAAAGATAACTTAACAAACGCTTTCACATGCGTTCAAGTACTGACAGATTTTGCTTTGGTACTTTGATATCTGTAACATTCTTTGCACGCCATTTCTTTCTGGCTACATGGAATACACCTTAAGTTGAACCTAATGCGCTCATTATTCTAACCCCTTGTTGAATACAAAGCTACATTATAAAGACAAGACAACTGGTTTAAATAAAGATATAGAATGACAATGAATTAATGCAGTTAGCGCTGGTCATACAAACAGTTCACAGTTTTTGTATGTCAAATTGATAGTAAGAGCTGAGATTGCTAATTGCTAATTCGAAATTTTAACATGATGTAATAACATTTTCAAAGGAACCACAACCATTTTTTGTATTTTTATCTTAAATGATAGACTGCTTGTTTTGTAGTTACAAATTCAAGTTGATATTCATGAACAGAGAATGGAATATTGACTGAATATTGACATGGATTTTGACGGTGTTATATGATGTGATTTTATTGATAACTGTATTATGAAACCTGAAAATGTTAAAGCAATGAGACCGAGTTCTTTGTTTGTTTATGAAATCACGTCAGCCACTTTCTAGGGCAAATGGTGCGCCAAATTGTTCGTGTATTATAGTGTGAAATGTGCAATTTCATTATTATTGCAGTCGTCAGATACGGGTTTTGACTTCAAGTCAGACGTGTCATTTTGAAAGATCCATTTCACTGTAGAGTAATTACCAACATCATTCCTTTAATACTCTTCAGCTATGAACTCTGAGGAATTCTACCACCTCATCTACATTGACTCTTCGATCCCTGGTCTCTAACACAGGCATATCAAACTCTAGTTTCATACTGTCAAAAGTACATACATTTATGCAAGTGGAGTTAGTCACGGTAGGATTTCAAAGGACACCAAGGGACACATTTTTATCATAGTATTACATGATTGCGTGACAGTGCGTCTTGAAATAAATTCTACCATAATGTGTGGAAGAGACTTTGTCAACACATGTCTTTGCTTAACATGCTTTAAACCTGGATTTTAAAGGAGTTGTTTCGAAACTGACTTTTTAGCTTTAAAATTGATACGTGGAATCTGTAAATACAAAGGATGAAAACTGTATGCATACGTAACTTATTTTATGTAGACAGAAAGACAATTTGTGATTAAAAATACTTGCAATATGAGAAAACGAGAAAAGGCCAAAGTAAGGAAAAATATTCCCTTAAACCATAAAGCGGGCAGCATTTAAACTCTGTGGAGCTTGTCTCTATGCTTCCATTTCTTACTTACCTACTTTAGCATGTTTAGTAAGAGATGCGCAACGATTTAGCAATGTGAGTCACACTGGCGGCAAGGGGAAGTTCAAATGCACTCAAGTTAACCAGGTCCGTTTTGACTTACCAATAACTTGCTACGTCACTACCCAACACATGCGCAGAACAATGCTTCTTCAAACTGGTAGTGCGCTAAGACGATCACTGTATTTTGAATCATAGAATCAGAAGTCAGAAGTGTGACTGAAGCGCATCCCCTTTTCGATACGTAGTGATGTGTTTTGAATAGCTGAAGATCATTTGGGTGGATTTACACGTGCATATGTATCCAGCAACAACATTTTTCTTAGTACTAAGGATATCTAAGTACATCAACTAATAAATTTGGAAATATTCATTTACCTGGGACTTTACTATTTAAAACGTAACCACATGAGACACTTTTGGTTACTTCGAGAAAAGTTTGTTCTGTGATGACTGGAGTTGCAGTAATATTCGGAATACATTACAGCGAAACTTCAACCAGTCTGCGGGATTCCTAGGGTAATTGATGAGCTGGAGTGATGGATGGAAAATGTTATATAGTCAGTGATATGTTGTAGTGGTATTCAGTAAGTGCGACAGCTACTGAAGGAGTTACATCAACGACTTGAAACCCGATTGCCTTCATGACATGTGGTGGTGGTATATTCAAACAGTTGAAATGCGTTAACCACCATTCTCATCCGCAAGTTATTTCGATAAGCAATTCTTTTGGAATCCTTATATGTTTAACGCAAGTTCGGAATTTGTCAATGGTGTGAGATAGTCTATACATTTTCAAGATGGAATATTCTACCATTTTTACATATTTTGCAAAAACATTAACTATATTTTTAGTTTTATGTCAATTTACATATGCAATTGATTTTGTATACCATGATCATGATGAATTAGAACAAGCACTTCTTGATGTACAAGCAAAATGTCCAGATATTGCAAGAGTGTATCATATTGGAGAAAGTGTGGAAGGCAGAAAGTTATTTGTTATTGAGATATCTGACCATCCAGGGCGTCATGAAGTTGGTAAGTATCATGTATAAAAGGCATTAATAAGTTTAGGGTATATACATGTAGTCGTAGTTTTTGAGCTATCGTACTTTGTTATCCCAGTTATTAACTTCACATAAATATACATGTATGTCCAATTTGGTAATTCTAATGCTGTTTAGTACAGAATATTTTATTTTAGATTTATATTACTAGCTCATTTTAGCTCTTGGGTTTATATATACTTCCATTTATCCTGATGAATAATTTAGTTGCTTTTAGCGTCATTTAGAGGGTGTTTCCGCATATGTGACCGTCCACCGAAAACAGCAGAAAAATGCCAGCACTTGTCATTTTCACTTTTTTAATTATTTGCAAAGACCATGCTTTAAGGTTTAAAATTACACCTTAATGAACTTCACACGATTTCCAGAAGTCAAGTTATGGTCCGTCAAAGGTTGTCATGGAGTAAAACGTATT
>JXSR01S035418.1:0-13360 GCA_000969725.1 Ophiothrix spiculata
ATAACATGCATACCCCATGAAGGAGTCTATTCGTACAGGGGACCCACGGCTTTACATGACTGTCCGACCACGGAACAAGTAGAGTAAAGTTTCTTGCCCAAGGGAACAAGGAGACGAAAACCGCCCGGCCCGGGGCTCGAACCCACAATCTCTGTATTACGAGACCTGTGCTCTAACCGCTCTGCCACGCTCCCCTCTGTCATGAGTTGGTTAACATGGTTTTACTATGCATCATAAATATTTATTAAGAAACCAAAAAATACAATTGGTCAGTTAATTAAACCTGGTGCGTATTTAGCCTAAATGCCCTCAAGTGCACGCATCAGTTAGAAATTCATAGACCGAGAAGAATGGCCATTTTTGGTTGATTTTTTGATGTGTTAATACCACATTCAGTTAAATATTTATGAGGTATAGAAAACTTCTTATTCATCATTGTTATTGTTAAACTTCTTATTCATCATTGTTCCCTCTGCTTCGCGTCGGGAAGTAGTCTTATGTATCCAACACCTCGTGATCAGTAATATTTATTACTACACCTCTTGAATATTCATACGTTAATACAGTCTTTCTATTGGTTTAATAGCGGAGATGCGCAAAAACTATTTCTAGCTACTTTCCCGCGTGTGCGTCAATACTCAAGCATGGTACTACCGTATGGCTCACGGCAAAGTATTGAATTTGTTGATTTTTGATTTATTCAAGTTATATTTTGACTTTTTTTGAGGTGTAGTAAAACAAATACAACATGGTATATTTTGAGACGTGTTGAAATCTCCTGATCCCTTGGTGTTGGATGCCTGTGACCGCTTCGCGTCGAGAAGTAGTCACACGTATCCAACACTTCGTGATCAGTAATTTTTACTACTTCCCTCTACACCATGTTGTATAAAACTTGCCTATTCCTTTGGGATATGAAGTAACCTGGAATTTTCCTCCATTACTTGGTAGCAATCCTGTAGCTTGGAATACTCTGTCTTCAAATGTTGTGGAGAATTTGCTCTCTCCTGGATAAAATGATGTACTATGAGACCAATGTAGAGAAGACTTGAATTGGGATGAAAAGGATGCATTGATACAGGTTGTGCCTGGAAGAATACAAATGCATGGATCGATATTTAAAATTAAGACAATACAGGGTGTCCCAGAAAAAACCTTACATGTACAATCTTTGCGTGCAGGGCTCAAAATAACCTAAGGCAATAAGGCAATTTGCCGTGGATTGCCTAGCTTGGTGCCCTAAAGAACTGAATACACCTTTAACATGTAATGCCTTGGTGCCCTTTTAAAATTGGCTAAAATTGCCTGCCCGCCCCCAAACCTTATTTTGGGCCCTGGCGTGTAATTTTCTTGGGTTGAACGGATAGTCGGAAAGTATGTAAAGGTTGCATTTTATAGCCAATGAATTGATCTTATAGATACCGTTTGTTTTATTTCAATCGGTAATGTACAATAAAAGTTATGTTTTATCAAATATTTAGGTGGATTTTTGTCTGGTCCAATTCAATGATTATTGGCCATAAAGTAGGTGTTTTTGAATGGAATAAAAATTGCACACAAAGATTGTAAGGTTTTTTTCTGGGACACCCTGTATTCATTCTGCAGAAATATTGAATGGTGCAACTTTGTTTACCCCAAATCATCAATGTTTTGGAAGGAAGCTTAATCATTTTTTTACAATGATTCATGAAGTTAAGAACGGGAATTGGTTAACTGCACAAAAAAACCTCCGGTACAAATATTTGTCCATTATGAGTGACAACAATTTGAGGCTATTCCCAAAGTATTCCCAATTTAGCACTACTTCAACCGTATTGATCCAAAAATATGCAACGACTGCATGGTGTTTCCTGCTCAATGTCTAGTATTAATTGTGCATTATGGATCTAGTTGGGTGAGGGAAAAACAAAGAATGCATACATTCAGCATACAGACCTGACATGGATACTCTTTTAGTCCAAACATCAGAATTTAAATCTGTCAATATCAGAGGTAGAATTTTGTTTCTGTTTGCGAGGAATCAAAATTGATTGAAACCTTTATAATTAAACATGTTTCAACGCAGAAAATGATTCTCATAGCTGCAGGGCTTCATTTTTTTTAATGCTGAAGAGCTATAGATTACTCTCCTGAAAGGATCAAGGAGAGTTGTCAGGAGAGTGATTTGAGGTCACGCCATTAAATATTAGCTGGTTTTAGGTGAGCTAAATATTGCTCGCCTAATAATAGACTGTTAAGGCGAGCAACATTTAGCTCACCTCAAACTGCTAAATATTGCTCTCCTAAGAGACTGTTAAGGCGAGCAATATTGCTCTCCTAAGAGACTGTTTAGGCGAGCATAGCAATCACTCAGAGGTGGTTTTCAGGATATCCCACAATGCATTATTCTGATACACTGATATATAATAGGCAATAATGGTTTTCTGGACAAGGGGCTATTAGTAATTTGAGAATTCCATTGAATAGTACTCATTCATATCTTTCTAGGGATGTGTTTCTTTTCACAATAGCCCAGTGTTTACCCACATTGCTGACACCTCAAAAACCTCAGTAACCTGTACATAAGTATAGGAGTTGAATTGGATTTGCTGGCATATTGTACAATGTTGCATTGCATCGTGGGATATTGTGAAAACCTCCTCTGGCAATCACTATAACTCACTTAAAAATGAAGGCTTGATCTGGTTGCTGCGAGAATCATTGCGAGAATCGATTCTCTGATTCTCGCCGAATTTCAAGCCCTGCAATATTGTCAGCCTTTGCTTTGTCATAGCTCGGTAACCGAATGTCCGATACCTTATTTTTGGCATCATTTCAAAGAATTGCTTTGAGATTAGAAAATCCATCTTTAACTTCAGGGCTCGGTTGCAAGGAATGTACAAATTTAGTTGATGCTGGTGTTTTCATCAGTAAATTAATGAATGGACAATGTACAGGCCATTACAGAAAGGCCTAACAAAATAAATTCAGTGGAAAAATTAAAATTTTGGGTTGGTCGGTCGGTCGGTTGATCTTTTTTGGTTTTTTTACTCTGCACATATATTTTAAAGAAAGATCTATCCTAAATCTATGGATTATATCACAAATACCAAGCAATATAGGGCTTTGTCAAAGATTGTAGGTCATTAGAGTAAATATGCATTTTATATTTTGTATACTAAATTATGTGACTTTATACTGCTAAATTTTACATTTTTCGTCGAAAATATTGAGTTTCATATTTTAGGTGTTTGAAGAAAAAAAAAACTAAAATACCCGACCCTAATTTTTCGCATTTTAGGGTTGGTGGCGTAGGGCAAACAAACATATATTTTTTAGACCTAAGATCACTTGTTCACCACCAGAGATGCCACTCATTGGTGTTCAAAATATCTGAAATACTAAGACACCAAAATTGCCTATACCTTTGTACACGAAACAACCAATAAAAAAATTTAAACCAATTGAAAAATTCTGAATTCAGAATTTATTCTGAAATGTGGTTTCACAATAGGCCTAGGGTATTCTTGAGCTAGCTTGCTGCATAGTTGGGGTTGCCTCAATGTTGAGATGACATCAACAATTTCAAGACCGCAAAATCTTTCTTGTATTTCAATTATTGTGACAACGGTAAAAATATCTTGTTGTTCTGGTCACTTGATCAGTTTCCAAACAGATCAGATGTAAAGGATTCTAAACAAAATTCTGACAGCTCTTTTGCAAAAAAATTAACTGAGTCTTGCAGGTCATACACTTCTGACCCTGATGAATTATTTCAGTTCAGAAACACCTTTGGTCAGTTTCAGTATGAAATCAAATCCAATCGCTCTCAAATTATTACTCTCACTTGTGCAAAATGGTAGCAACTTCAAAGTTAAGAATCACCCTATTAAACTTATGCAAACTACTCAAATGGAAAATAGTCAGTCTGCCTTACCTACCTTCTGTAAAATCTTCCTTTGACACCTGTGTATTTTTCCCAGCATCCCTCAGATGTTTTCTCAGTGTTTCTATACTATCAAAACATATAATGGCATCATTCTGGCTGGTTTCTGCTATGTGTCTCTGATGGGCTTTTCTTAACCCCTCACATTCTCTGTCACTTAAAAAGCCTTCAAATTGATAAAGCCTGTAACGAACAAAAGCATACATTCCATGCGAAGTTTACAAAACCATCTATTTGATTGTCAAGATACAATAAGACATTTTTGGAAAAATCTGGGTACATTTCTGTGAATGTACACTATCTAAACTACGATCAAAATTCTGTTATCAAGTCTATCAATGTTAGTAAGAATATGGTCACAATACTCTGTATGAACAGTTTACGAACAGTGTTTAGTCCATCTAATAGGATCACGGACAGCGAGCTAATGAGGACGTCGCTCTCTGCCTGTGGTCCTTTTCACTTAGTCCTTTTACACCAAAGATTCTCAACTAGTTCTTACAATGCGCCATATAAATGAGAAAATTGTAAGGTTAAGTGCCAAATGCACCTTTTTCTCATTGTTTTTCTAATGTTTTTAAAGAGATCCAAAGTGCCAATCAGTACTACATGTAGTCAAAGTGTCACATTTGGCGTAAAAAACGCTAGTTGAGAATCACTGTTCCAGACGGACTAAACACTGTTCGTAACTGTTTGTACAAGTATTGTGACCATAGTATAACTGATGATCAATTGCTTTCAAATGTTTACAAAATTGCCCGCTTTGGACAGTGGATGTAGATGACATTAAGAAATTTGTTACACCTAATAATAGTACTTTATTGAGAGTCGGGTCAATTGTGGTGGAAGACATGCATCAAACAAACTATCATTATCGGCTTTAATTTATAATTCAAAACTATGTTTTGTAAGGAATATCAAGACTCTGCTGTTATTTACTGTAAGTGCTCCAGACACATTTCTAATTAACCATTTGCTCCTACATGTATTCATTTCATAATGTTTTTCTGAAATTCGTTTATTTCAAATATTTTTTATGTTCCATGCCTTCCTTTCAATTTTCTCTTTGGCCATCGAATTGGAATTTGTGAGGAAGGTAACATTACATTCTAAATATTCTCTGATCATAACTCTGTTTTTCACAAGAACTACTTTTTCTCATATTTAAAAGTGCAATTTTTCTTCATTAACTTTTCTGTTTCTTATGCCTTCCTCCCATTTTACTCTTTGGCTATCGAATTGTGGTCTGGGAGGAAGGTAAGCTTAATTTTTCATTGTCTTTCATTTTGTTTATAATCTACTTTTTTAAACTGGAGACAAGGACTTGACAGGCCTCTGGCTTATTTTCTTGTTCTCCTCCACAATGTTTATACTAGTTAATATGCAATTATGTACACACTGTATTTACATGTATGTGGAAAGAAATAAAATTATGTTATGTTATGTAACCTCCCTATTCCTACACCCCAATATCCACTTGGCACAACCCACATTGGGGCATACATTTCAAACCAAATTCATAGTCACTTTGTAATATGATGTAGATATATACACACAACAGTGGGATTGTCGGGATTTAGATCAAGGGGCCAGAAAAAGTCAAGCTTGCTGACTACAAAAGCCACAATGTGCCAACTGACCCCCACCACCTGGTTGCCCTTGATAATTATAAGTTTGATCTAGATAATATACAAATGTGACCCATCATATCGAAAGGTACCTTAAGGGTCCCAAAATGAAAATTGATTTTTGGTCTCATCTGAATGATTATATTTTAAGCTTTAAAATGACACTTGCATAATTTGCTTATTAGATGTTCAATTGCAAAGTTACATCCAAATTGGTAAAAGGCATCAGGCTGATTCAGAAAACTATAGTTCTGAGAAAGTTGAGTTTAAAGTTTCCATACTGGTAAAAATTGAATGGAGAAAGGATTTTTATCACGATTTTTTAAAACATTTGTCTTGTGTTTTGAATGTTGGAATCTGATTAATATGATAGAATACACTTCAAATGTAACGTTTCTGGTGAAATTACAAATTCGACCTTGGACGTAATTTTTGACTATGCTCAGCTTCAATGGCCCATATCTCGTAATTTACTATGCCAACCTTTCGATATGACGGGTCACAAATACAACATGGTTTGAGGGGAAGTATCGCAAAATACTGTCCCCGTGGTGTTGGATGATCATCCAACACCGAGGAACAGTATTTTGCAATTTACTTCTCCGAAAAAAAATGTTGTATTTGTTTTACTCCACCTCAAAAAGTCAAAATATAACTTGGAAATAAAACTAAAAGTCAACAATTTCAGTACTTTGCCGTAATCCATACGGTAGTACCATGCGGAAGATTTTACTTCTTCTCCCGCGTATGTGTAGTTTACACAGACGAAACGCATACCCGTGTGGCTATAGTTGAGTATAAAGGCACACGCAGGAAAGTAGTTGAAAATACTTTTTATGTGACGGTCTCCGCTATTTAACCAATAAAAAGACTGTATTAACTTATAAATATTCAAGAAGTGTAGTAATATAGGTTCCACTTGGAAATTTGTAGTGCCTTCCATAAAAATACTAAATTCATGAAAAAGAGAGCCATACATAATTATACAAGAAATTCAAACAAAACACTGTTTTTTTGCAAAAATTTGTACTTACCCGGTATTTTGGTGTACATTGTCCGAGTTATTCGTTTAAAAAAATGTTAATATTTGTGTCATTTGGTGCAAATTTTGGAACATTTTAAAAAGTAGACATGCTAAAGTTCTTAAGTTGCAAAGACAAAGACCTTTTTGCTTTCCTTCATCCCAAGCAGCATCAGACTCTATCTGATAGTTTTTAACTTCAACTTATTTGCCAAGTGGTCCAAGCAAAATGCTTTATTCTTTAAACTAAATACTGCAAATACTGGCACGAATCTCACTAGCTTCTGATCCTGTCCCGCCTTTTCTTACCTCTCCCTTTTCCCTTCTTTCTACATTTTTCTTCCTTTCCTTTCCCCTCTTTTTGTGCCCTTTTTCCTGAAGTACCAAACTGTCAACTAACAGTAATGTGCCGACTGACTTTTTTGCCAGCCACCCCCGGTTACACTGCTGATACACGACAGAATAAAATATTTTTGCCAATTTACACTGATTTAATTTGCGTAAAATTGTGGCTCCTGGATAGTCTCTTTAATGGTGAACATTGACATTGAGATATTGGAATTTGTGAAAACTGAATTGGTAAAGATGATCTATACTTTGATCAACACCAAATAGGCGGGCCTCTTCACATCGTGAATTGATACAGATAAGCGCGTGTGTAACTAGACACAACACAACTGCAGGAGATGCAGCGAGCATTGCATGTGTGACTTGCGCATCATTATCTACGGCACGCGTGTAACTGGGATTATGTTTACTTGCGGATGAAGAAAAACCTCATAATTCCCGTTTATTTAGTGTTGATCAAGGTAAAGTAAAACATAGGAGATTCACACGTACAGTTAACACAAACCTTGTTGCTGAACCTTTCCGTCCTTGCTCACTTGTCAGTTCTACCGCTTCCACTTTTCTTCCATCAACAGTTATTTCCTTGATATCTAAATGATCTAAAATATTGGCTTTGAAATTCCTTACTTCCGCTGGCACATCATTGCTCGCCTTTTCGCTTGTAGTTCTTTTGTTATTACTATTTTTAACAGGTGGACAGTCCTTTCCAACACAATATCCTTCTTCAGAAGATCTTTCTGATTTTACAGCAAATGATTCACCTAACGTGTTATTAGTATCACCACTGTTTGTGATGGGAAACATGATGAGTCCAAGAATCCCAAATAAAAGTGGGAGCACCATGATGAGGAGTATTTTGATTATCTTGAACACAATCCCTGGTTCTTGAGTCTGAGTTGTTGGTGTGTTTCCTTTCTGTTTTTTTGCAGTAAGTTGTTCTTTCTGATATTGTTTTTGCAATTTCTTGTTGTGTGATGGTTTTCCCATGATTATTTTGAATCTATGTGGATTGCATTATACATCAATGTAGCATTGTGTCAAAACTGTAAAATAAACAAACACAAATCTGTCAAACACGCGCCCAACATATTGCCTAATAATTGCACAAAAAGAGCTGTTAAAAGGTCTGAAAAACATGCCTGAAAGGATCATAGCAATTGTTTGATTGATAACTGAGCCTTCAATTATGAAGTTGGTACTTAAATGGAAGAATAACTTAGCTATTAAAATCATGATATGACACCAATTGATGGGATCTCCCATGTTGTCAGTGGTGTAGCTAACTACTATTGGCTCAAGGTGGGCAATTCCTGTCTATGGAGGCATCCACTTAATGTTGATATAACTCTTGAATCTAATTAAGATTATGCTGACATTAAACAGGTGCACAACGCTGCTGCTGCCAACTCTTTTTTCACAGTCTGAAAGTCTAGTCTTTCTCTCGCAGGGGTCCAAGATTTGTTTATATCTATTAAACCTTGACTGGGAATTTAACCTGGGAATTCTTGTTTATTAAGCTGATGTTATGCCAACTTAGCTATCAAGGAGTAGCTCAGTCGCGGATCTAGCATCTAAATTTTATGCGACTTAGTTAGTTTGCTTAATTCGGTCTCTAAAATTCTGGAAAAATCTGCTTATGTGCAGCTTGAAAGTTAACTTAGCTCTCATAATTTGATTTATAATTATCAGTCCGGCTTTCGCCATGGCTATTCCACAGATACCTGTTTAATTTACCTCACCGATTTTTATTAGATCTCAAATGGATAAGGGTCATTATGTAGGGTGTTTTGAAGCTTTTGTACCAACATTTTGGCTGATTTTGCAGGATTTTGTCAATTTTACGGTGGGGGATCAATCAATCAATCAATGATACAAGTACTTGCATAACATGCATACCCCATGAAGGAGTCTATTCGTACAGGAGACCCAAGGCTTTACGTGACTGTCCGACCATGGAGCAAGTAAAGTTTCTTGCTCAAGGAATGCAAGCACCATCCCCACCCAGACCTCCTTAACCTCCACTTTGGATCCGCTACTGTCTAAACTGGGATCAAAGGCTTTAAAAACAGAAAGTCCCACGTTTAAAGTTGGCGTTACAATTCTTCGGGCAATGTAAATACAAATCCAGAGTGCAAGGCCATTTGTTTATGAATGCGATCGGTAGTCTGCAGTTGGTGGTCACGTGACTGATTTTGTCCACGGAATTTTGACACAGACTTTAATTCCTGGTCGAGTTTTTTTTTTTGAAATCTTGGTCCCCAAGGGAAAAAATAAAGGTTTGCTTAATGTTTTACCTTGCGACCCTGTTTTCAACAATCACTAATAATAATATTTATTCAAATCACTTGCAATTTACAAACAATTACCCCGTAAAACAATTTACAAATATGATGTTATAAAACAAAAGAATATAACTAGGTTCACATGAATTTTTACAAAGTAAGTTACAATAACAATAACAAAATGCAAGCAATTTAGGATAAATGAATGGGCTTTGTAAAATCCAAAACACCAAAGTGCTCACTTATCCAGTACATTTAAAAAAAAAAATAACCACAACATTTGAACCCTATATGAGGGGACCTAATTGAATCAACTGTACAGTTCAATGAAAAATGACTTACATTCAGATTTGAATAGAAAGAACATTGCACTCTTTACCAACAGAAGGGATTTCATTCCATAGTCGTGGAAGAGACACAAAAAGAGAATTGAAAAAAGAAGAACTTCTGGCGGTTACATGCAGTAATCTTGAAGTATTAATCTTACTCAGATGCACCATTTGGTCAAAAGATGCAGGCAACAATCCATTCATTAACTTGAACCCAAACACTATGGAATTTGCATGAATCCTCAAATTAAATATGGGAGCACATTGTTGTTGATGTGTGATGAATTCACAGTTGATATTCAAATAAGCGCCTCACGCACGGCACAGTGTATATGGAGGTGCATTTGCCAGTATGAGTAAGTCGGCGCATTGTTCATCACACATTGAGAACTTGAGTACGTGCAAGGACTGGCGCTTGGAAACAGTTGAAAACGACAAAGCAACAAACATTAAAAAACTAGCATTTTGCTTCAGATTCTGCTAAATATTAGGTCTTGGGTTTTAATAAGAAAACTGATAACATTAAGATTTTAATTCTTAAGATTTCAAGAAGATTTTGTTGTTGAAAGGCATTCAAACTAAGTTAATTAAAACACGCTACAGAGTTGTTCATCGCAAATCAACAACACTGCATCCCATGCGTTGGTGTATTTTTATCACGCTTGGGTGGCTAAAGCCATCCTCGCGCGATAAAAATATGCGGATGCATCGTTGTTGATTTGCGATGAACAACCATGTAGTGTGTTTGATTCCTAAATGAATATTGGCTTTTTATGATTCCAGGTATTTTTTGCCTGATAGTAAGGTATGCTTACCATAACATGCACATTTTTTTAATTGTCTTCCTTTCCCTTCTTTTTTTTGGAATTTATTTCACCTTGAGAGTAGGTGAGTGATTCTTAATTCTATGTGATAAATTTTAGTTTTGGCATGTAAACATGGAAACACTACATTGTAATTAGAAGCTTCAAACTATTTACTCTCAGTGCAGCTTTTTAAGTCAAGCTTAATAAAGCTTGGAGGATACGTAGTTCAGAGAACCATCCTCCCAGAACTGGGTTAGTCTAGACTTACTAGTCAGTCGATATGATTACATGAATATTGACTTACGGGGCTAAGTAGCATAATGCTAAGTTATAACCACTGTAAAGTAAAAAGCACTCGTTTTGGAACTGGCACCCGTTTTATTTTTCCAATTTTTTCAGTAAATATTCTTTTTTCAAAAACAAGTGGGAAAATGAGTAACAAAAAGAGTGCCGGCTCCAAAATGAGTGCTTTTTATTTAACAGTGTATAAGGACCGAGTGTCAACTAGCTGCTTCAAATAAAGTCACCATAATTGAGCTCAAACAAACCTTTGAGCAGTTATGAATGTTCTCAAATTGGTAACTGAAGACCTGGTTGTGCTTACCTTCGAAAAAGGTCCAATTTAAAAAATCCTTTTCCGAGATGTTCCCTCCATGCTGCACAAACCGAAATGATCATGGCTTTTTTCACAGACCCGGGAGTTGGCCATATTGACAACCTGGAACATCTCTAAATCTAAACGCACTATATTCACAATAGGTTACAAATTAATTCAAACCAAAATTTGTTGACCATGATATAAAAAGTTTTACAATTCATATTTACAGAAAAAGGATAAATTTCAAAAATATTTTCACAAAAAAATGCTGACCAATCGGACAGAGCTCCTTTAAACGCAACTTTGCTCTGTAAACTTTTACCAATACCTTATTACCAATATGATTGTCAGATTCTAGTGGAAAAGTTATGGCCAATAATAAATTGTTTCTTTTAAATGCGGACATATAGGCCTATTGCAAAATAATTGTGCAAAATAGTTGTATTAATTTATGAAAAAAGTCACCTGCTAATTATAGCATTAGATTGTACACGTTGCTAGCGAAAAGCTCTCAAACTACTATGGCTGCCGTTTTTGTCTAGAACTGGGTGTAGTCTGGCAGGATCTTAGTCCAAGGTGCTCAGCTATTAATGCTCGATCACCAACAATCTCCGTTTAAGAGACACAGCTCTACATCCGAGCTAACAGGAGCTATGAGCATCAAACTACTGGAGACAAGAACCTGACGGGCCTTTGGCTTTTTTTCTTGCTCTCTTCCACAATGTTTATATTAAGTTAATGTGCCCTAATGTTTATAATTGTGTACACACTGTATTTACATGTATGTGGAAAGAAATACAATTATGTCTTATGTCTTAACTAAACTAGTGGGACATTTAGAATGGAAAATCAGCTCTAGGACGATTTTGACGCCACAATCGAGTTTTGTCGATTTTGGTTGTAAAGTTTTTGATTACCCGGTATATTAATTCTTCTTCAATTTTGACCCGGAATTCTTTTGATAGTGATCACAGATCTGTACAACTGTCCCTATTCGTTTTGTCCCACATGGGTACACCCGGCTCGAGTGTGTATTTCCATCTGAAATACACACTCGGCATCCCACGACGATCGCGCTGTAGCCTTTCTGCTGTCTGATCGCCTTGCATTTTCACTCCAATTTTACATCCCCAGCGCTAATGGCAGGTCCCTGCTATGCCTAGACCTTATAAGTGGAATGAAATATTTGAAATGGGAAGAGTAAAAAGGAATTTTGTTAAAGACAAAAGATTACTGTCACCTTGAACTTGAATGTACCAGGTGTCCCAAAAAATGGTTACATGTAGAAAAATGATCGTGTGCTAAGACTATAGTATTAGAGAAACAAAACTTTGCACAAATTATATTTATAACCCTCTTCTAGATCGATACTCTTAAAATTTTGATATCACATCCTTTTTAATTTTGGAGTTATCAACAAAGGTAGATACTTATGTCAGAAACGCATTTAAATTTGTTCAAATTCAAGAAAATAATAAGCATATACACGTTTTGTCATATTTTAATGTGCATTTTTTTCTAGATGATCATGATTGAGTTAACATTTACATACAATTTTTAAAGAATAATAATTGAACTCTATTTCAGAATATCCATTATGCAAATTAGGGATACCATGCATTCCAGAATGAGTTGTTTATATTGAACCTGTCAATCAGGTGGTGATGCGAAAGTTAATGAATACGCATGAAACACAATCAAATTGTCATGGGTAACATTAATTCTTTAACTGTTTAAACTGCAAACTTGTGTAAATTTCGGGAAAAAAATTATCATAAACTTACAGGCCATGTTTAAATCATAATTTTCTTTATTTAGTAGCAAAAGTCCAATCGACATTTCAAAATGGCAAAAATAGTAAGAGTTTGAATAGGTGGCCATTTTTGCCCCCTCAAAAAATAATAATGCTGTGATATTAATTTTTACAAGGCAATATTTTGACATGAGTTTAATACGTACCACTAAGATAATCTGGCAGGGGTCGGCGGGACTTCATTTTTTAAATACAGGTACTGGAGGTATTTGCCCTACGTACATGTTATTTTCGTATTTGGCCAAACTCTGCCATCTAGAATATATGCATAGCAAAAGGACAGGAAGTAAAATGATTTAGTCGTTAGGGAATGGCCAATACCTTTATGAGAGAGGGCTATACATTTTTGTGCAGTCAATACTTTGAATTATTTTTATTTTTAAATCTGGCGCTAATTTAAAATGATCGATCCCTCACTGATAAAGGGCAATCGCCAGCCTTGTCAAGGATGACTTTCGCACATTAAATATCATGTCATCCTGCTATTATTTCCATTATGTTGGGAGTGCAAGTCTTCATTTAGGTTCAATTTGTTTTCAATAGGGCATACACTACATACGATTAAATATAATCACTTATAACGGATATTGGACAAAAGAATTGGTCAAAT
>JXSR01S035420.1:11257-32000 GCA_000969725.1 Ophiothrix spiculata
ATATGTCTTGGCTAAGTACGGTGATTTTTTTTTCAATGTTTTTCCTTTTATATAATAAAAGTGATCTACTTGTAAATATTCTTTCCTTTATACGTATGTATTGGTTACAGCTAGTGTTAGGATTTGTAGTTTAAAAAGTACCGCTTTGGTAGTCATTTTGAATTTAAATGAATTTAACTTTTTTGTCACGGACAAATGCTAGTCTTAAGTGTTGAAAGCGTATACCGTTTCCGAAAGCTCGTGCAGTCCGTTTATTAACCGTCATTGGTAGATTATCCGTTTCTTGTTAATTGCTGTTTGGTGAGTTTGTTATATTTTTGTTTGTGCATATATTAGGCTTTCAAAGTTATTTATAACGATCGTATATATTTTTTGTTCTTTTCATTATTCATTTTCTTTTCTTTTAATCATTAGGCTTATGTTTTTATCATTTCCACATTAAGTTGGCTTTCTTATACACGGACATTATTTTCTGGGGTTTTCTTCTAGTAAATTGAACACAATGGATCTTCAGGTTCCGTACATGAGCCCACCATCTTCTTATTATTTAAAACATGCAATTGATTGCATGAACCAATTAGATGATGCAAATTTCCGTAATTTGATCATTAATTAGATCATCTTTAATTGCTTCGGGCATTCCAATTGCCATAAAAAGTATCTGTATGTTTACTCACATATTGTAAATGAACTGAGGGAAATTACCAGGGTGCCAAAATGTATACATTTGTCAATTTTCGTGTAAATGTGAAAACTTTTGCATGCGCAGGGTGATTTTCGAGCAGAAGTAAAAACAGCTCTATTGAAGTTGGCTGGGAGAATGTGATTTTGTCGGAGAGCAGTTAGGGGAGACACGTAAACTAATCGGCAACAGCTTACCGTTATCTGAATAAGACGGCAAAGTCTAATTTTGGGTATCTGGCTGGAGTATTCCCAATTTAATGCTTTAAAATCATAGAAATACGTAGTACACAGAAACACAACTAATGTTTGGATAAGAGTAATTATCGATATGTTTAAGGTTAGGTGAAAAATAGACTGTTCCGACTAGTGCAGATATCTGAACCACGTTGCCGATTAGTTTACGGGTCTCCCCTTATACTGGTGAATGGAGAAAAGACTTTGCCTTTGGAGTTAGCGATTTAATGGAGAATCAATTTGGAGTTAGTGATTGATATATTAGAGGATTAACAACGGCCTGTGTGTTTTATATTCATCAAAGAGGATAATTTACATTCCATCTTTTAATAAAAAATATTATATAAAACCAAGAAGAGTTTTGATGTTATTGCTGGACTATTGTGTTGAAATCGCTGTTGGATTTCCTGAGAAATTTTTTGCCACCTGGGTTCTTGATAAAACGAGAATTTTGTAAGAACTTTCAATTTTACTCCATTCAAATGGGGTTTACCATGGTAACTCCCCGTGGGGGGGGGGGGTAACTGGGTGGCCGGGTAACCACCCGCGTTACCAAAAAGGTGAGTGGACAGGTCTCGAGACTTGCAATATAGGGTATCAAAATCAACCTGGCAGTCTACAAGTCTCACATAGGATATCAAATTTGGCTTTCAAGTCTCTGATAGGGTATCAAACTAAGAAAGAATGGTTGAATTAATGGCAATGATGTCTTAAATAGCTTTGCATTGCCAAAAACCAGTGCTTTAAATACCTAGAAACACTTAGTAACAGTGTTAAAATGGTGAACAGTTACATTTTTACCTATGATTTCTTGTAATAATTATTTCGCCACATTTGCGTACAGTCTCTGATAGGGTATTCATTTGAACAGGTATGATCTCGGATAGGGTATCCATTCAAACAGATATGGTAGATTTATGGTCCCAGATAGGGTATCATTTCACCCATTTTTGGCAATTTTTGTTCTCACATAGGGTCACTTTTGGAACCTGCGGAACTCGGGTGGTTACCCGAACACCAATATCAGTTACCCCCCCCCCCCCCGGGAGTAACTCAATTTTTTTATTTTAATAAAACACGTCCTTGATTGCTATTGATGAATATATGGATACAAGTTACATAGCAGATGCTAAAATTAAGATCACAAAATATGGCATAAACACTAAAACATGATTATGATATCATTTTCTGCATTAAAAATCGCACCGTAATTGAATATGTAAGTTTTGCTGTTTTGCTGCATTAAATTAAAAAACCGAGTTCACAGTTTCTCAATAAAACTTAACCAATTCAGATATTTCCTTTATTATGGAGAGTTTATTTCAGAAATATTTAGTATCGTATTAGTTTCAAGCTTTTAATCATTAAAAAGAAACTTATAAATAAATAAATAAATAATAAATGTCGGTGCTTATACTTTTCCACAATTGATCAAAGCGCTTTACATTTATTCCGTTACCAATAGAATATAAGCAACTTACGCGGCTGCCTTACAATCACGGCGCCTATTGAGTATATTCCTAGTAACTACCCATGATAACGCTTGGGTCGACGAAGCAATTAGGATTAAATGTCTTGCCCAAGGACATAACCCGTTGGCCGTAGCGGGGCTCGAACTCACGACCTACTGATTCGCAGTCCTGCTCTGTTCCACTAGACCACACGAGCTCCACTTAACTATATCATACTGTTTTTGTATCCCAAAGTAAATGTTCAGGAGTGCATTTCTCAAATGTTCAATTTGTGTCTTAATTTTTAAAATATTGCAGATTTAATGCTTTTTGTTACAATGTAATATTTGAATCAACTACCCGAGGATCTGATGGTATAACATTTTCTCATTTTATACACATTCAATATTTAGTTTAGTCTTTATTTATTTCTAGATGTTTTATATTTTAAATTCAATGTACAGAAATTGTATTGTTTTAAAGTTATTATAAATATAGGAAAATAATGAGTTTTATTTCTGTGACTTTCGGATGTATCCTTGGCACGTTATAAATTTTCAATATACTTCACGGATTATTAAAAAATGAATGTGTGTGGTGTTTTATTGACTTTATGATATGCTGGAGGGAACAAATTACGTTCTAGAACACGAAATGTTCAAAAAGGCGTAATGGTGTGCAATCTTTTTATTAATGCCTGATGTTAAAGAGCTTTAAAGCAAAATATGATATTCAGTGCCGTACGAAGGTATGTAAGCCAAGGGGGGCAAACACATTTACCGTCCCGAAATTCATGTTTCGTCCCGATGTATATACCGTCAATTTGTTTGTAATGCGCGCGAAGCGCGCGAAAATTTTGCTATTTTCAGCCAAAAATCGATATAAAACCTTGATATTTGTGCTAAAATTGGCTTATTTTGACTAAAAATTTGAGGGACAGTAATATCGGGACGGTAAAAGTAGTAAACTATCGTCCCGATATTTAAATTTTTGTCCCGCCAGCGTCCCGATTTTTCGAGCCAGGGGGGGGGGGGGGGGGGGGGCCCCCCCCCCCTGCCCCCCGCTTCGTACGGCACTGATGATATTGATTCCTAACTCTGAAGTTTATTTATGTAAAAGTAGGCATTTTCTGCATAATGCATTTTTACTTACGTAACGCAGGCCCCTGAATTTTTTTTTTGGCATTTTAGACCTAACTGTGGACACCAAGTTATTATGGATTTGAAATGATGTTTAAAACACACTTTGGGAAGGAATGAACCTATTGTTTCTGTAGCTTAAAGTCATGGGCAAATCACCAAATATCTACACATGTTTGGAAAAAACAAATTGTTTCTCATCAATATTTATAAAGACACATCTAAAGTAGAAATCTAGACCACAAAGCACTCAAGCTTCATTTGAACAGTTTTTGAGATGCTTTAGGTCAACTGCCCCCCCCCCCGAGACTACAGGGTTTTACTGCATTTTTTGCTCTTTTGTGGGGTAATATGAAAGCCCCGGTGGGGGTCAAGGTTGCGAAGCCTCTTGAAGCTTTAGGGTTTTACTGCATTTTATGACTTTTTGTGGGGTAAAATAACTTAGAGCTGAAGCTATGGGGGGAAAAGTATACTATTCTGTTCTCTTTTCCTTTTTTCTCCTCTCTTTTCCCCTTTTTCTTTCTCTTCTCTTTTTTCCTTTTTGTCTTTTCAGCGCCCCCCCCTGCGGATGGCGCCCGGGGCACTTGCCCCCCTCCCCCCTGCACCCTAGCTACGCCACTGCCTTATATCCCTGGTTGATATATTCACTACTGTGTAATGTTCAGGCTTATATAGTTCAATCATCATTGAACATGTTAATGCAATGTACTATACAACACTACAGGTTTAAATGAAGATTGTACTTGTAATGAGGTTAATGAAGCAATAAGCATCCAGTCCGTGATTAATGGGGGAGTGGTGGCAATCATAGGCGGTGGCGGACACGTTAAATAGCATCCACTAGATTTAGGGACGAGGGATTTCTAAAACGCAAAGTTAGGGTACGATTTACGAGTAGGTCTATTTGGTCACGTGTCTCACGTATTGAAGAAATTCCAAAGATCATATTTTTACCTTTCCTCCAAAAATTACAAAAGTGTTCTTATAGTAATCAACATAATTATGTGATTTCAAATCCGCTGGGGTTCACGCGTGAACCCCACTTTTTATATATATGTTATCATATTATTTTACCGATTACGAAAATAATTGTAGTGATCATCCCGTAAGTAGTATTTTTCCATGAATCCCAACGGCTTCACGCCAGAGGTGGTATTATAGGACATGACGTCACCGGAGATCGGCTACGATGCCGTATACAGTCCGGCAACCAGTAACAGTTGCCACGACCACCCTCCTCTGGGCAATCAAATTGGGTTTGGGTCATTCTTGCACAGAGTGCTTAAATATGTAACTCTCTCCTTGAACATAACCAAGGCCTAAGCTACAGATGATGAAGATTTCATCATTAATTCTTTATGAAATAAGACCCAAGCACTCTTACTTTGTACCAAATACCAAGTCGGGTTTCCGTGGCGAAAGCCTAAACAAGGTGAAGGTGATTGCCACCCCCTCCCGAATTAATCATGGACCCGATGCTTCTTGACTAGCGATAGACCCTGATAATCTATTACATTTAACACAGAGCAAATATGTTAAGCTTAATCTAACCTAGCTTATTACTCACCATGCTCACCAGCATGATCGACCGTCCGTGGACTGAGCATTAGTACTACTCGGCCTAACTCACCAATAATAATGGAAGTCCGGGACTATTCCAATAGCCACTAAACTGCTAAGATCGTCCCTACACCATAATTATTTAATAAGAACCTGAAATGATGCTTGGTGTTGAATGGAGCTTACTTGGGCCACAGTGGTCAGCGAGCACCTGTAAAGTGTGCAGAGGCCGAGTGGTATTACAAATATGGGAGGCATAGCGCACTATAAATCCCCAGTATCTATTTATAGTATTTATTAATCATACACTCTCTGTTGGTGAGTATAGTGGAACTGCAGGGGAATTACTGAAATTCAGGTAACAAGATGCACAATGGTATGTAATCCCGGTATGCAATTTTCTACACATCACAGAAGACCATGACCGCAGTGGTGGTAACTGCTTGGTGGTTTAATTGGTACCTTTATTCACTTTTAAATGGAAAATACCTCGGAAGAGCTGCCAGTTTTTCTTCAGGAATGGTGTTGTACACATGGAAAGAGTGGCAGTCATTAAAAACGTCAGAAATGAAAATAAGACGTGTCTTGTGATGCCTGCAGTTCTGAAAAAGTGTCTAGAAACATCTGAAAAAGTGTCTAGAAACACTTGATTTAAAGCAATACTATAAGATTTTGATCAAAAATGGTTTGTAGTTGAACAACCTAAAATCAAGGAATGTGACTATCTAAAAGCGTTTTCAAGTGTAATTTGTCGAAAAATAGTTTTGCCACCGACATATGGGTCAGGGCATCAAATTATTATTTTTTCCTCAGGAGCAATTTTTTGAAATTCAAAGTTTCCTCAATCAGCTTGTATTTATTTTGTCTCATGAAGACATGATTTCCTCAATTTCTTCTGTTACTCTCTGGGAGCGGCGCTCCCCGCTCCCGCACAATTTGACAGGCTGATATGGGTTCAAGTACATTATGCTTTCCTATATACATGTTGAATTAATGTCGGGATCCCGAAGTTAATTCAACAAATGACCATTACGGAAAAGTTAAGCATCTTTAAGCCAAATCGTTTGGAGGGTATTCATATCTACCAAAAACCAACGCAATAAACCCTGAAAACCAAAAGTCGTGGGTAGCAAGGGGCGCTTCATCTTTAATATCAAAACAAAACTATCAAGCCTAGTTAAAAGTCATGCCTGCTTGAATATGTGCTATGTGTCAATGTGTGTGTAAGTCAGCGGTGTCAAATATCAACGTTCACCTACCAGATGGTTAAGGGGCCTGTTAAAGCTTATATTTTGACTTTCGTTTTTGGCATATAAGTCTAAAAATATTAAGTTACAGTAAAGAAAAGTATACATTTCTAGAAAGGAAATTTGACAAGGAATCTGCTTATACTATTAGTTTGGTTCAAAAATGACCATATTTGGAAACAAATAGCAAACAACAGTGATTTTGCCTAAACATGAAACGGGAAAAGTAACTAAAAAATTGTTACTGCCATTTTATCACATATTGTTTTTTGGAAACTGCACAAAATTATCTAGGATCGCATTTTTTATTTTTTCAAATAAAGCCGAAGTTTTCGAAATATAATGAAAACCATGTTAAATGTGCCGTTTCCGACATTTATCTGCATCAATTTTGATAGAAATTAATGAATAACTTTGATTTTAGTAACTTAAATTGAAAAATGAGAAATGCGATCCTAGATTTTGATATACTGTAAATAATGGTTGAAAAAGCTTTACTTGTACTTTTTAGTTTTTTTAGTTACGTTTCCCGTAAAAATTATGTTTTTTCATCAACATTGAAAAGGAGAAATCCCATGTTTAATGAAGAAATCGCGCATTTTGACCTAAAATGCATAAATTTTGAGGTCTAAGCCTTTGACATCGGACATGAAAACTTATTATGTAAGTGATATTATTGGTAAGTATTTTGCTCAACTTTCAGATCCAATTTTAAACTCCTTATTTTGTAAATATTGACAGAAATCTAAAATACCAATGTTCAATTATTTGGTCTTTGTTTACAAAATTGACAAGTTTATTGCGGGATTTTATCAAATGTGCTCATGCAAGAACATAACGTAACGCGTTCATCCGCGCACGCAGTACTTGTTGTCACGCAAACAAGCACGCACATCAAAACACGCAACCTAAACGCAAAATATACGACGCGTATCTATGCCGTATTTTCCCGCCAACAGCCACGTGTTTTTTTACTGTAAAATGTCAAAATAATCTTTTAATTTTACCTATAAATAAGTTTAAAAGTTTTGTTTTGTAGTATTTTATTGTCTGTAATAAAAGGTAACATGCTGAAGTATCAGAAAATGAAGCAAAAAATAATTCTGCTTTAGAACAAGCGGCCGGGATTAACAGGCCCCTTAAGGGAAGTATATGTATGTGAACAATCATGATAAAGCATCAATGCTAAAGTAATATGTTTTTTAATGAATTGACAATATTTAAAGGTACAATAATGTCAAATATACTCAGATGTAACAGGATGTTAAACTGGATTGCCCATTCAATTAAAAGATGTAGGTTCCTATTTTAACATTGTATAATCTACTCTAAACTGATTGACCTTGACCTCTGTAATGCCTTTTGTGTGGTTTCATCTTCAGTTTGCTTCTTGTTTACTCTTCAGAGGCAAAACAACTGGGGATGAGGTCGTTATGAAAATTAAAAAAAAAATGGAAAAAAGGTATACCAATTAACTTTACTCTTTTTGCTGTATCTCAAAAACAATTTGGGATTTGGAGGTGAGATTTTGGATTTTAAATCAGAAAAATATGGAAAAAAATTTGATATCAAATATATGATTGTATTTAGAAAACGAAATAACACTCATGCACTGATGAAAGGCCATAAGATGCCACTTACTATTTCTTTGATTTGTGGTATTTATTTTAAACCGGGTGTCAAAACAATATGCGTATTAAAGGTGTTGATTTATATAGATCACATTATATCACCCTGGGTTTAACCAGAAGAAGTGAATCTTTATGTCAAATAAAACTCCACATTTGTCTGATTTTAAATCCAAAATTTTAACTCCGAATTCATTATAGTTTCGAAGATATAGCAGAAAAGGTAAAGCTAATTGGTATAACTATTTTCTTTTTCTTATGTATTTACCAGTCTGGTATTTACATAAAAGCCTCATCCCCAAGGTTGCATGCTTTCTCTTGCCTGTGAAGAGTAAACAAGAAGCAACCTGGGAGGGAAGCTCATAAAATACATTTCAGGAGGTCAAGGTCAATCAGAGATTATACACAAGATAAAATTGGAGCCTACACCTCTAACCCCCCTAAACCAGATTTGTGTGATTCATGTACATACCCTGAAATATATTTAACTCACATTTTTTTTTTATTCATCATGGATGCATGTATAAAATACGTTGTTTTTAAATTTCATGAATTTAATCTTTATGAGATTAAAATGCCAACAAATATTTATGGCTCAACAGCAAAATCAGCATAGAGTTCAACCAGTTAATGCTCAAAACACTTCAATTCATGTTTTGCAATGAACACATGTTTTCTCAAACAAAATAAGATATAGCATTTTTTGGTCAGGATCCAGACTCTTGTAGTAAAAATAACTGTCCGTCATTCATCTGGATTGGCAAACATTACTGTAGATTAGGGCTGTATTCTCGAAAGATGTTTAACGCTAATCAATGTTTAAATCGCGATTTAAACCATAAAAAAGATAAACGTAATTCTCAAAGAGTGACTAAATGTAAACACAGTTTAAATTTTAACCATTTGTAGTTACAGTGCTCTAAAATGCGTTTAAAACTAAACTAGGTCATGGGGTTGTTTAAGGTGTGTTTAAATTGTATTTTCATCATTTGTCCGACAGCTTTTTTATTACTGTATGCTTTAAAAATGTAATGATTAACAGGCCCCTTATCCATGAATAATGCTTGAAAATGATAATATGACGATATGGACATGACCCTGACGAAAAATAATTGTGTTCTTTATGAAAATAACCATGAATTGCCATTATAAACATGGTGATACTTTGTTGTAGCTATTGCATAGCGTAGGTCTTGTATTCACGTATTCAACACTGTACAGAGGCGTCACTTCATAAAATAAAACAAGCCGTGTAATTGATGAGGCGTAGAAATCTGTATTGACTAGGGACCTACTATTAATTCAACTACATAAAGTTCAATAGTGCATATCTCTTACGTGCACAGTTCAGGGGATGATATTTATTGGTTTTTAAATGCCGATGTTTACTAGACGCGCTGTCTAAATATTTGCTGAGCGTTTAGCTAAAATCAGATCTTAACTAAACGCATTTTATGTCTAACCAACGTTTAGATAAACATTGTTCGAGAATACGGCCCAAATCTACACAACCAGATGGTTACACGTATGACAAATTATGTCAGTTATTAAAGATGCATTGTATTACAATTAGTTGACTGAAATGTTCATGGCAAATAATGTCCGGAATTAAAGGGGCATTGGATAAATTTCAAATCTTTATCTGCAGATGACTTACAATTGACATGGTAGATAATGACAAATAATAACCAAATATTGTCACTTTTTTGCTTTTTTAACCTTCAAAAAAGTCAAAAACTTGATTGTCGTCCTGCATTTTGATCTTGATTATAAGGGTATTCTTTTAAAATATGTATTGGTGCTGTAGGTCAAAAAAGGGGGGCAAACTTTGGCCCGTAGCCAGGATTTTTTCAAGGGGGGTGCGGATTTTCAAAAAGCGGACTTTCTAAAACCAATTTTAGTTGTTTTGACAAAGTGTAAGCAATAAAAAAGGTTTTCAGTAGTTTTTCAAGCATTTTGTATAGTATTTTGGTAAAAACGGCCTTCCATTTACATGTTTTGGTGCTTTAGGTCCTCTTTTGGTGGGTATTTATGCCTTTTTTGTACATTGTCATTTTTTTTTTGGGGGGGGGTGCAACGCCCCCCCCACCGCCCCCCCCACCCCCCTAGCTACGGGCTTGTTTGTTTGTCAAACAGGCCATTGACATACGTTTCAAATTTGATAATCAAAAGAAATTTTACTGCATTGGATCTGCTGATAAAACACATTTAAGTTTATATGGGCAGTATTTTTTGTTGTCACCAGCAATAGGTAATAATAAACAAAATCTTTATATTTTTCAATATATAGGTTGCATTTGACAAAGAAACTTTACATGCTATTATTAATGCTCAAAACACTTCAAATGTAAAACTCTCAAAATATTTGGGGAAAAGATTTGGGATAATGTTAAACTTGTCAAAAGTCTTTTCAAATGACATTCTACTCAAGTTTAATGTCAAAGTCTAAACCGTCTTGTTGCCAAGTTGCTCATATTCTGATCACATGACAAGTATGTTAAAGCTGATGTGTGGCACACAGAAGTCCGATGCATACATTGTAACTGTAAAGAACTTTGAACAAGGCTTTTACGTGTATGATACACAGATTTTCAACGGAGCTCACAATTATGAAATTTATCTTTGCTCTGATTTTAAAATGGCTACTTTCTTTCACTTTCTTCTGCTACTGTTTGTTGCATGTGTTGGTGTTCCTATAAACCAGAGATCTCCAAGAGGACCGACAGATTGCTATGGGACAGAATGTTCCTATGACTATGATTATGAGAACACGGTTGAGGTTAGTTTCCCTCAAAATTATACCAATGCTGTTTTGAATGCTCTACCTGATATCATAGGCTCACAAAATGAAATGGTGTTTTTGATGAATAAGACTCTGGATTTCCAAGTCAAATTATTGGACAAGTTTCAAAACATTAATTTTTCTCAAAAGGATTTTAATATGATCATGAATAAGACATTGATTTCACAGGAGAGTGCAGCAGACAAACTTGGACATCACCTTGAAAATATTATGCTGGTGCAAAACGAAACAACCAGTGTCAATAAAAATGCTTTGAAATCCCAACAACAGATTGAAACTCGCCTTGAGAATGTGGAAGTTATTCTTGATGATATGGCTGCACTAATGGGTAAAATGGTTAATCTGTTACATAATCAAATCATTGGAGCTAATGCAGAATATTTAACTAAAAGACTGGCAAAAGATTGTTCAGATTTTGCAGCAAGAGGAATTGTCAGGAGCGGCCCCTATGTGATCACTCCACCAGATGGTGAAGGGTCATTAGATGTCTACTGTGATTTTATTAATAATGAAGGATGGACAGTGTTTCAAAGGCGATATGATGGCTCATTAGATTTCTACAGAAATTGGACGGAATATGAGAATGGATTTGGTTATTCAAATGGAGAATATTGGCTGGGATTAAAGAACATACACAGACTGATATCTGATGGTAACACCTGGGCACTGGGTGTTGACTTGGAATCTTTTGATGGAGAATCAGCCTATGCTGTCTATGACTCATTCAGTATAAGTGATGCAGCAGGCAACTTTAGACTTTCTGTTGGTGAGTATAGTGGCAATGCAGGGGACTCACTGAAGCATGCTGGCTATGTTCACAATGGTATGCAGTTTTCTACATATGACAGAGACAATGATCGTGGTGGTAACTGTGCTGAGATATATAAAGGAGCTTTTTGGTATAATAATTGCCATAGAGCACACTTAAACGGAAAATACATAGGAAGATCAGGTACTGATGATTGGAAAGGAATGATTTGGTCTACATGGAAAGGTACGCAATCATTAAAGACTTCAGAAATGAAGATCAAACTTGTTTAAAAGAGTATATAGTGCTTAGAGCAATAATTATCAAGTAAAATTACGGCAGCAGTAAATGTTAGTAATTCATTCTTACCATAACACAGGGGCCTATATTTTATATTTCCTACATCATTACATTTCACAAACTTGTGTTCAAACATTTAAGCTGTCTTTTGAGTATCAAGAGGTATATTTTGAATTTTTTTGTATGAATGACAACACTAAAATTACTCTAATTTCTCTGTAATTGGTATTAAAGTAAGCGCCACAATTCTTTAGACGACGTAAATAAACATCCAGAATACAGGACCAATTGTTTATGAACACAATCGGTACCCTGCAATTGGAAGTTATGTGACTGATTTTGTTTGAAACATTTTAGCAGAGAGTTTAGTAAAATAATTTGACCAAGCATTGTAAGAATCAATATCCTAACAAATAAAATTATGACTTCTTTTGTATAAGTACTACTTCCGGTTGAGCCATTTGGATGAGAATGTGATTGGAACCTACAACTTTAAGAAATGTACAAAAAATGTATTTTTTAAAACCTGGATTTTACCATAGACCAATAAATATTTGTTAGACATAAACCCTAAAACTCAAAATTCTTGAAAAAAACTAATTTTGATAAAACTTAAATTTGTGAAAATACAAATATATTGCAATGTACTCAGATTCAAAAAGCATATTGACATAAATTTAAGATAAATTAGTGAAATCAAACTCTCACGGAAACCTAAAGCTTGAAAATGTGTGAACCTGCAAAATATTGAAAACTTTAACAACTTTTATTTTAATTACCTTGTTAATAATTATCTGACACACAAAGGGAAAAAAGGAGACAGAAGGAAAGAACAGATAAAAATGAAAATAAAAGAGCTATACTGTTAGAGATTTCCCTGAGATTTTGCTCAGATTTGTTTATTTAGATGTTCTACAAAATATAATACATGCTTAAAGAAGCAACACATCCTCAAGGTCATCTCTATAAAAATTGAGTTCTTGAGCTAGAAAGAATCCTTGACTGGTATATGTTACAATCCCAAAGCCATTATTTCAAATGAGCTTGCATTTTTGAGATAACTGAGAAAATGTATCATTTTCTAATTCCCTCGAGTCTTTCAGCTCTTTTCCTATAAGAAAGTTTGTTGGAGAGAAAATGGGACTATTTAATTAAACTTTACATGATAAAAGAACAAATTTTATAATGCTCACAAATGTCCCGGTCCTTTAAGTGGGAATAACAGATTGCATGATATTATTATTTGGTACAATTGTGCTTAATTTTATGAACAAGCACTATGAGCTACAAAATGTACTTTTAGTCAAGAGTATGGTGACAAGGCAATGGTTACTTTCTATATTCAAAATTATTTGCATCATTTACTACATACTTTAAGCAATATTATAAGATTTGGTTCAAAATAGATTTGAGTTCAGACAGTTTCAAATGAAGAATCACGACTAAGAGCATCCATATTCATGTTTTCTCTGAATTTGTTTGGTCATAATTGAAATGTACCATATTCACAATAATACATGTGAAATTAAATTTGGGATCACAACTTAATTCAACAGAGAAGTATGTACCTTAAGACCAAGTCATATGGAGGGTATTAATTCCTACCAAAATCAAAACCCATTAAAGCAACAAAAATCAAAACTAAGAGGATCTTATAGTATTGCTTAAGTTAGTGGACGAGGGGTGTTCAATAAGTTCGTTGCCCGATGTAGGAGGAGATAAGCTACGCCATTCTTATAAACATGTACTTCATCTTAATTGATGAATGTTTTGGAATGTTTCAAGTAATTACCTATTATGTTATTTATTTTACAGACATTTAAAATATGCCTGTTAGAGGTATCGACAGTTTATAATAAACATTAAAAATCAATAAAAACTAAGCATCATGATACCAAGACCCAAGACCTCCAACATCAATCCCCTCGCTGACATTTTGGGAAGTTGCAGCCTAATTTGTTTCATGCTACTTAGTGGAGTAATCTTCCATAATTTTTGAAAGCTTGTCTATGGAAGTGCAATTTATCTTTAGTATATAGAGATATTTTTGCATACAACACAGACTGCATGGGTTGATTAATAAATCATATTTGTATGTAAATAGTTGATAATAGTATAGATCATTTTTACATATTACACATACTGCATGACTTGATAAATGAATAATATTTGTACATAATAGTTGACTCATTAACTTCTTAGATCTTTTTTGCATGTTACACAGACTGCTTGATTTGATTAATAAATCATAATTATTTGAATATAATGGCTCATCCAATATATTCTAGTAGAGATATAAAGAGACTGCATGATTTGATTAATAAATCAAATGTTTATGTATTAGCTGATTCATTATTTGGTGTAAATCTGGTTGTATCACAGATACTGTATGACTTGATTGATAAATCATATCACTAATGTATATTAAAACTTGATTGAAATAAAGAAGTGTGATTAAAATTGTCAGAATTACTTTTGTGTGATTTTGTGTTAATGAGAGGAATGTGGGTGATAGCTCTTGTGCTGTGAACAACATGGACACAAAGTTTGTTCTGTAAGCAGGGAGGTTAACGGTCCCATCTATTTTACCAGTATTCTCTTTGACAGAAAAAGGAAGTTATCAGCAAAAATAAATCTAATGTCACTCCTAACTTGGCATATCACCTTCTTTACACTATTATCTTGATATAGGCCCTGGTTAGTATCCTATTTAATAGAAAAGAGAAGTTATCAACTAAAATGAATCCAATCTTACTCCTTATCACCATATGATCCCTCCTAAAACTCACATTTAGTGTTTAATCTGTTTTCCTTTCTCAAACAGAGGAAGAGAAAATTGCATGAGTAAAAAAAATATAGACATGTTCTCTATAAAACCACCATTCTTTAAGGAGCTGATGACTAAAGTAAATTTATTAATTAAGGTTTTTGCATTCAGTTCACAAAAGACAGGTTAAGTTTAGACTGAGTTTAAAAGTAAGACCTGCATGGTTTAGGGAAAATCTTCTGCTTTCATAAAGAAATCTTTTACAGCATTCTCCTACTGCAATTTTACAAACCTAGAACTTAACACAAAGTTCATCATGACTACATTGGAAAGTAAGTCTTGTTGAGCTATATTAACTTCCACTTAAGATCTAACTTGAACCTGACTAAATCTGTAATCTATCTTGAGTCAAAGTTGAAATATAACTCTATCCCTGTCCTAAGTTTGAAAAAGGTGATGCAACACTTTGATTACTTAACATTCTGGAATATTTAATCTATTAATTCTATGTGTGTTATTTGTAAGCTCCCCCCTGGCTTAACTTTCTGAGAGCGGAACTTGGATAGGACTGATAACAATATTAACTGAGTGCTGCATGCAACCATGTCATAACTTGACAAATTAAACAAAAAAGGACCATCCTTTTCGCATGGTTTCCTGGATAGGATAATGACTGTTATTGAAACAATGAAACATTAAAACATGAACTGAAACATTTCCTCTTTGATTTACTCCTTGAACTTGGAACATCATTATTTCATTAGTTTTTTATTGGCAGCCAAAAACAATTATAATAATCATCCAAACAACGCAAGGATCATACCACATAAGCCACTCCCACTACAACATTTATTTTCATCTCATTGGAACATTAATTTTATAAAGACAAGGCTCAGGCAATATCTATCACTTCTGTTAAACACAATGAACTTGAAAAAAATTGCACGTTGACTTTCAGTTTTGTTTCATCTAAGACAAGGATCAAATCTATCACTTTGGATTGATATTGCAGAAAGGATTGTTATAATAAATTATCTTTGCTGATTTCAAAATGGCTACATTCATTCACTTTCTTCCACTACTGTTTGTTGTTTGTGTTGGTGTTCCAATCAAACCGAGGTCTCTTCAAGCTACTGACGACTGTTACGGAACAGACTGCTACTATTATTATGATAGTGACAACACGGTTGAGGTAAATATTCCGGAAAATCTAACAGAAGCGATCTTGTTGGCTTTGCCTAATATAATAGGCTGCCAAAATAAAATGGTGTCATTGATGAACAAGACACTAATTGCACAAGACATAGTTTCAGATGTGACCGGACATAGCCTTAAGAGCATGGATGTTTCACTTAAGAACTTGGACTTGATCAACAACAAAACACTGGTTTCACAGGATAAGACAGTAGACATACTGGGGAGGTTGGAAGCATCAATAGATAATATAAACAGCCATCAACTAAACGAAAATCAACAAATTCATAGGCTTGAGAGCATGGATGCTTCACTTAAGAACTTGGACTTGATCAACAACAAGACACTGATTTCACAAGATTAGATGGTGGACTTACTGGAGAGGTTGGAAACATCAATAGATAACATGAACAGCCATCAGCAAATGGAAAATCAACAAATTCAGAACTTTACAAATACAATGACAGAACTCATGGGAAAAGTTGTTGATTTGTTGGAACAGCAAATTTCTGCGAAATATATGAACTTACCTTCTACAGGACCTATTAGTGGTGTAACCAATACAGAGATACCACAAGCCAAAGATTTGACTTCTATAGGATTTACAGATGAATTAAGCACAGAATCAATGCTAATTTATGATTTTGCTTCTAAGAGATCTACTACAGATGAAACTATAACAGATAGTTATGTGCCTATGTCATAAATCCACCAGATGGTCTTGAGTCATTAGAAGTCTACTGTGATTGTATTGATAACGAAGGATGGACGGTGTTTCAAAAAAGATATGACGGTTCCCTTGATTTCTACCGTAATTGGGCAGAATATGAGAACGGATTTGGTGATTCAAATGGGGAATATTGGCTGGGATTGAAGAACAATCGCAGACTGATATCTGATGGTAACACCTGGGCTCTACGTGTTGACTTGGAATCTTTTGATGGAGAATCAGCCTATGCTGTCTTTGACTCATTCAGTATCAGTGATGCAGCAGACAATTATAGGCTGTCTGTTGGTGAGTATAGTGGTACTGCAGGAGATGCACTGCAAATGTCAGTAGATGGTGGAAGGAAGATGCACAATGGTATGCAGTTTTCTACATTTGACAGAGTAAATGATCGCTGGGGTAATAACTGTGCTGAATTTTATAAAGCAGCATTTTGGTATAATTCTTGCCATAGAGCACACTTAAATGGAAAATACCTCGGACGAATTGGTACTCCTGCTTCAGGAATGTCTTGGTTTACATGGAAACGGTGGCAGTCATTAAAAACATCAGAAATGAAGATCAGACATGTCTTGTAATCTGTGCAGTGCTTGGGATGCAGTGTGAATCATGCCATTAAGAAAAGGCAAAGGTTTGTAACACTAACAAAAGCAATCTGTATGTTTCCATGATTTCATTCTTTATCATAACTCTGATTTGGAAAAAAAATAGCTCTCTGTGAAAGACCGTCCAAGTTGAAAAACTCTTTCAGTTCAGCCTACTCCATGGATTGTGATTAGAAGAGAGATTTATGGGGGTGAGGGACGTACATAAATGGAGAATATAAGAAAAATAAACAGGAGAAAAGGATTCCTCTTTCAGTTACGCCTGCTCAAAGGATCGTGATTGGAAGCGATTTAAGAGGTGGGGAACATACATAAATGGAGAATATAGGAAAATAAAGAGTAGAAGTTTTTGTTTTAATTCAGCCTGCTCCACAAATTATGATTGGAAGAGATTTATGGGGGTGGGGGACGTAAATGGAGAATACAGGAAGATAAACAAGAGCAATAAGATCCTCTTTTAGTTCAGCAGCCTGCTCCAGGGATATTAATTGGAAGAGATTTATGTGGGTGGGGGACTACATAAATGGAGAATATAGGAAAATAAGGAGAAGAAATAAGTTCCTCTTTAGTTCACTCCAGCTCCATGGATCGTGATTGGGAGAGATTTATGGGGCAGGGAAGTACATAATGGAGAATATAGGAAGATAAAGAGAATAAATAAGTTCCTCTTTCAATTCAGCCTGTTCTAGGGATCATGATTGGAAGAGATTTATGTTGATGGGGAACGTACATAAATGGAGAATATAGGAAAATAAGGAGGAGAAATAAGATCCTCTTTCAGTTCAACTTGCTCCAGAGTTTATGATTAGAAGAAATTTATGGGGTGGAGAACTTGCATAAATGGAGAATATTTGAAAATAAAGAGGATAAATTAATTTCTTTTTCATAAGCCTGCTCCAGAGGTCACAATTGGATGAGATTTGATTGGATTTAAGGGCTGTGTTGAAGGGGGAGGGCACTTACATATATTTATGCACATGAGAATATTTAAACATTTCAATAGTTAATATTTTAATATCATTGGCACCAGTAATCTGATTTAATAATGTGTTCCACAACTTAAGTACAGGTTTTTAAGTCTGGGAAATGTCAAGAAATCCCAAGTATTTTTGCCCAAAATTGGAGCTACTTTTTACCAATCAGATAATCCATTTTTCCGATCAATTAATAAACCAGCACTTTTTGCTACCTGGTTCTTTTAAGCATAATTTCACAAAGTTACTTAAAATGAAGTCAAGCATAAATCATAAATATTCTTATTGACACATTTCTTTCCTGGTTTGTTGACAATTTATATCATTAAATTTGTGTAAGACTTGTTTATCCTATACAGCAGGTCATTTGTTCCGCTTCAAAGACGGCAATGATTTTCAATTGGGTGATCGTAACATATAAGCCATTCCCACCATAACATTGAGCTCTATTTCAGCAAAGACAGTGATATTAAAGCCAATGTTATATCAATCACTTTTGTTATACACTGCAGAGGAAGAAATTTGAAAATAACTTTAGTGAAGTTTCAGTGTCAAATTCATCACCATTGATTTGTACTGTAGAAAGGATTTCTGGAAATCATCTTTACTCATTTCAAAATGGCTACTTTCATTCAATTTCTTCTGCTGTGTTTTGTTGCATGTGTTGGTGTTCCCATCAACCCAAGATCCACCCGAGGAACAATAGACTGCAATGAGACTGAGTGTTCCCATATTACCTATGAAGATGACAAAACTGTAGAGGTTCATTTCCCTCAAAATTATACAGATGCAATAATAAATGCTCTACCTGATATAATAAGCTCTCAACATGAAATGGTGTCATTGATGAACAAAACATTGATTTCACAGCAGAGTGCAGTGGACAAACTTGGAAATCAACTTGAAAACAGTGTGCTATTGCACAATGAAACAACTGCTCTCGTTAATGAAAGTCTGAAATCACAACACTTGATTGAAACTCGCCTTGAGAATATGGAATTGAGTCTGGAGAATATCATTTGGATAATGGGCAAAATGGTAAACTTGCTACAACAGCAAGTCAACGGATTGAATGCAGAATATATGGCTGCTAGAGACTGTTCAGATTTTACAACAAGAGGGATTACCAGAAGTGGCTCCTATATAATCACTCCACCAGATGGACTAGGGTCATTTGAAGTCTACTGTGATTTCACTAATGAGGGTGCATGGACAGTGTTTCAAAGAAGATATGATGGCTCAGTAGATTTCTACCGTAATTGGACAGAATATGAGAATGGATTCGGTTATTCAAATGGAGAATATTGGTTGGGATTGAAGAACATACGCAGACTGATATCTGATGGTAATACCTGGGCTCTACGTGTTGACTTGGAAACTTTTGATGGAGAATCAGCCTATGCTGTCTATGACTCATTCAGTATCAGTGATGCAGCATCCAATTATACACTGTCTGTTGGTGAGTATAGTGGCACAGCAGGTGACAGCCTGAAACACTCAGGTGAGATGCACAATGGTATGCAGTTTTCTACATATGACAGAGACAATGATCAATATAGTGGTAACTGTGCTGAGTCATATAAAGGGGCTTTTTGGTATGATTCTTGCCATAGAGCCAACTTAATAGGGAAATATCTAGGAAGATCTGGTACTGATCCTTCAGGAATGGTTTGGTATTCATGGAAACAGTGGCAGTCATTAAAAACATCAGAAATGAAGATCAGACATGTCTTGTAATCTGTGCAGTGCTTGGGATGTAGTGTGAATCATGCCAATAAGAAAATGCAAAGTTTTGAATATACTCAAACAAGCCCCCTTATGTGTATATATTCCATGATTTTAACTGTTATCATAATAGTGATTACTTTGAAAAACAAATAGCTCTCTGTGGAAGACCGAGTTGATAGTTGAAATAAAAGTTTTTTTCACACCATCTTGCTGTGATATCTGAATCTGAATGCGTACATTGAAAAACATGACATTAAAACGCTCTATATTGAAATTGGGGTTGAATCATAAAATATTTGCTGGTATTTTAATTGCATTAAGATCTAAATTCATGAAATTTAAATACAACCGTTTTTTGCTCTGTAACTCGGCAACGGATGATTAAATTCCAATAAAAGTATATATTTCTAGAAGCGGATTTGCATACTGAATATGATGGTGAATTAAATTATCTGTTGCTGAGTTGCAGAGCAAAAAACATTCTGCAAACGAAGGGTTGGGCGGGCCCTTTTTAATAATACACCTATTTTCGAGACAAAAGGGTTGTTTGCATTTAGTTAGTACATTGAGGGGTAATTATTATATAATCATCCTTCTTTATCAAACTAATTGTTTTTCCGCGACATGGGGGGGGGGGGAGTTCCAGTAATATTGTATGTTAACATTATTTCCTATGTATAATTGCTGTTCTTACTATTAAATTTCAATCTTTACCGAAATTTAATCCCACAATGCTCTGGTAAAGCACAACGATGCACCCAAATAGGCGTGAAATGGATGCGCACTACCACCCATCCCAAACAACAATTCAAATCACCCGCTATGAATTGGAGCTTATGTCACGATTAGTTTTATACGCAAAACTGTGTTTGGACTAAAATTTCGGTTAAGATTGACTTCCGGGTGTAATCCCAGGATCGACGTATTGAATTATCTCACACATTTGGATCCTAC
>JXSR01S035421.1:0-10959 GCA_000969725.1 Ophiothrix spiculata
TCTATCAAAAATAAAGACATTTGTCATGATTTTAATGATTTCTTGAAACGGCTCCACCTTATTTGATATACCTATTCCTGACTTAGGTCCGTATAAAAACATTGTGTGACATTGTACAATCCCAGAATTTCGAGCTTCATCTGGCCAGCACTATTCACTGCTTGAGTGGTTGCCATTGATTTATGTGTGTTTTGATTAGCGTGTGACTGCCAGCTGCGATTTCATTATCGGTAACCTTATCCTTAAAAATAGCGTTCATTGATCCGATGGATGAAGAAATCACGTACAGAATGGCTAGATTTCACGGTAAGTTAAAACCTATTAATTAAGTACCGGTATAGGGATATAAAGATAACCCATGCATATCTATAAATCAGTCCCTAAGGCTAGCTTTCTAAATAGCGTTAGCGAATACCGTAGCGATAACCGTTATGCATTTTACAGTTAGGCTATCGCATAAGATAACCTTAACCTTATGTTCGCAAACTCTCAATTGACTCTACAAATTATTACGTTGTATGTGCAAAGTGCTAGAATCACTTTCGATTTTTTTGTAGCCATTGTCATTCTAATTTTCTCTTATAGTGTCTAAATTTAAAAACGGTGTAAATTTTCATTCTAAATTAACTTTATTGTTGTATTCTTTCCACACGATGTACAATTTTATTAAACGTTACCATCGTTTCAAGGAGAGACTAGTTTACAATAAAAACTTCTAATTGATAGGAATCAGTTACATCAGTTCGGAAGTAGAAAGCACTTAAAAGTGGGTGAAATATAGTTCACCATTTTATACAGTTTACATAGGGACTCATTCAAAACACATGTGTAATGGAGCCCGCAAAATTAAATGTCACTCGACAATTATTATCTTAACTTTAAACAAGTTTAACAAACGTTTGCGATATTTTTCTTCAACAATGACAAAGTCCCTAAATAAGCTGGCATATATGACTATATGCTTTTGACACTTGAAATAAACCAACCGCTATGAAAGACAAAGAGTTACAGTTGGAACCAATTAAGACAAAATCCAGTCGAATGTCAGAAAAAAATTATTATCTACAACAGCGAACAAAAGTATATGCATCTCAAGCTGATGCTTATCGTATTTATGATACAATCCTTGTTCGATAAGGCAACCGCTTCTCAAAATGCTCATTTGATGATGGTATTGTATTACATTGGTGTATTATACCTAACATTGAGGGCACTGATCTTTCTTCAAAATAGATGCAAGATAACGTCCTTGGACTTATCCGCTTTCAATAGGCAAGATGTCACAATAGAAAATGTCACAACAATACTATGCAGAAAAAACGTCTTTTAGTAAATTTATCAACAATTTTTGTAGTGTTGCCAATCCTGCAGATTCAAAGTTACATTTTTGCCATTATTTTTCGTCAAATTTCCTTGCGTTTTTTTTTTTAATTCTAATGTATAAAAAATTATAATATATTTTACATAGTGTAAAATGAACTCAGAATAGAACGTTTCTGGTTTCCTGCTCAGTTTCGGTAACATGTTTTCTCAAAAAATTTCTTGGAAGTATTTGTTATACTCATTTATCGTACAACACTTTTTAATCTAAGGTTAGATAATTTTAATTATTACGTGAACTATTTTTTTATTTGTTATACCCACAATATGATACAGCACTGGTTTTTTCATGACACATTTTTCAGAGAAGGATACTGCTGCTTAACATTTATTGCAATTGTAGAGATTAATACAATGCTACTAGTTTTGTGTTAAATATAACAATACGGTATCCCGACACTGAGGGCACTTACTGGCGTCGCTCTCAATCAGATAAAATGACAGGTACGGCTTTGTTTACGTGTGACATTATATTTACTCTTTTATTAAATACAGTTATAACCATTTGTCTCAGTTTACCGAAATTATTACGGATTTCTAATTATATAATGATTCTTCAAATTATTACGTTGTATGTGCAAAGTGCTACAATCACTTTCGATATTTTTGTGGACATTAGCTTAGGTCAAATGTTCTGTCCGCTATCTCATTAAAGGACAAAGGATTTTGTTAACTAAATCGTAAATGACAATAGAAGTATCGAATTAATTTTACCGCACAAAAGAGGCCTGTCAATCAAAGTATAGGATAGGCTATTGTCTTTGACGAAAAGCATAACGCCTAGAGAGGTTTAGTTGTGCTTTATTTCGTGTAAACACAAAAGGACTGTCAAGGATTGCAATTTCTCAAGTGGGCATTATCTATACTTATTGACTCCAGTGAATAGAATTAGTAATGGGTTAACAAAATATTTTACTACGGATTACAAAATGCATTGTTATGCACGGACAGAACATTTGAACTGGCCTATTGTCATTCTAAATTTTTCTCATGGTGTCTAAATTTTACTGTGGTGTAAGTTGTCATTCTGAATGAACATATTTGTTCTATACTTTTTACATGGTGTTAATTTTTTTATATTTGCCCCGGAAAATTTTAAGTCGCCATTTTGAAAAAAATATGCATGCTATGAAGCTGAAACTTGCAGAGCATGTAAGAATTATCATTTCCCTTCTTTATTAGCAAAAAACTTGATGAAAATCGGTCATTTAGAAGTTTTTTAGCAACATTTTGATTTTGGTGACCATTTTTGCCCAAATCCCGATTTTCCCATCCGAACGAGCTTTATGACGTCATAAATACGTAACGCCTTTGCCGATATTTGTGATCTTGGTATCATTGGATAGGGGAGGACCATACCTATCTATTGATAGCAAAACCAAGTTCATAGGGGGTTCCGTTCTAAAAATTTAGGGGGGGGGTTGCAACCCCCCGGATACTTTGGAAATTTTGGACTCCCATAGGGCCAGTTCCGTGACCTCTGATATGACCTTTCACATTTTTGGCTATAACTCCAAAACCATATTTCAGACATACGTAAAAGTGTACTTTTTCTGCTTCCTTGTGATGAGAGAAAAATGTTGGTGTTGTTTTGAACGAGATTTGACTTGTAATAACATGTTATGGATGTCATTTTGGCGGCCATCTTGGATATCTCAAAATGCTCAATTGTGCAAAATTTGCATCATGCAGTTCTGGAATCTTTGTGTCTCAAAGATTAACAATCAGTCAAGAACAATTGTGCAGACTCCATTTTGCACTTTTTCTTTTTTCGCACAGACTATAGACCATATCGATAATTGACCTACTCCCGCCGTTGATGGGGTAAATCCACAGAATAGGACGTGGAACAGAACTCAGAGCGAGAGCAAGTAGTGTGTTTATCATAACTGGCCTCGTTCTGAGTTCCGATTCCCCGTCCGGTTCTGTGAATTTACCCCATCAACGGCAGGAGTAGGTCAATTATCGATATGGTCTATAGGATAAATGATGCACTGTAATAATGAAGGAAGGAGCGACAAATTATCACATTATTTTTGTTAATTTATTACTGATTTATTATTTAATTTACACAATTTTATAAAAAAAATTATAAAAAGTCCTATTGTGCTAGAATTTCTATATAAGGGTCCGAATCAGGTAGTATTTCTAAATATGGATCTGTACTGTCATTTTTATTGTTTTCCTGCTGCTCTTTGCCGTCATCTATGACAATATCTGAATATGGCTGAGCATACACCATAGGTGTAATGTAATGATACTCAGCAGGTACTCTAGCTGGTGCACGAGGAAGATCAGACTGGTTGGCAATGACATCATAGCCTGGAGTTGACTCGTCTAGTTGGATGTCAGGCGTCGCGTAGGTACTGTCTTCAGACTCAGATTGAATTCTTGTGTAAGTGTTACTGTTCTTATCAGGTGACGAGTTAACAGGCGCATATCCCACGTCAACATCTAAAGTGAAATATAATAAAAGACAATTAAGGCTATTTTGAAAAATGTATGCATGCTATAAGACTCAAACTTACAAAGCATGTTAGAATCATCATTATTTTCATTCTTAATTTGCAAAAAATCCGACGAAAATCCGTTATTTAGAACTTTTATAGCATTTTTTTGTTGGTGGCCATTTTTGCCATAATGCAATTTTGCCTAATTTTCCAAACCGAAAGTACTTTATCACGTCATACTTACGTGACGCCTTAGCCGATTTTTATGATCGTGGTATCGCTGGATAGGAGAGGGTCCTACCTATCTGTTAATAGCAAAATCAAGTTCATAGGGGGTTCCGTTCTAAAATATTATGTACACAGGCACTATGTTGATTATTACCTTGTTGTGTTTTTTTCATCTTCATCATCCTTGTGGTTTGGGAAGGTTTCTGGTTTGTATCGTACCTGCAAATATATATATATGTTCAAATCAACAACGATAGAAAAAAAAATACTTTTTAGGATAAAACAAACTTATCTGGAAGAGACACCCAGCATCGGCTGTGTTGCTTATCTCCAAATGATGCGATCACCACCACCCTTCAGAAACCTTGAAGCATCACCAGCACCAACAGACGTTTGTATATACATACATAATATTATAAATTGAATCTAGACAACCAGAAAATAATACTCACGAGCAATCGACGTTGCGGGTGATACCATCATCATTTGACTACAGCTCAATTCATACTATTTTGAGCTATCAAACATTTGGTGCAACAAGTCTTTGTTATTGCATCAATTCCAATGTATCTTCTAATCAATAACGGATGTTTGGTGTTGAAAATCACAAAGCAAAGAAAATTGATGGAGTATTGATTCTTCATCACCAAGCCTCCGTTACTAATAGAAAATACATTGTAACTATATATCAGATTATAAGATGACAAAGATTTGATGCACCAAATGTTTGGTAGCCCATAAAAAGTATGTTTTGACCTTAAGTTTATGATGTTGATGACCTAGCCAAATGGTCAGCAACGTCGGTTGCTCGTTAGTATAATTTTCTGGTTGTCTAGATTCAATTCATAATATTTATGTACCCCGAGTTAGAGCACGTCACATCATTTGTACTACTCCTAGTATAGCCTCCAAGGCCAATACGACGGATTCCACTGAAGACTGAAGACTGCACAATTTTGCTAGCCGTGTTCATGTTAAAAACAATTTGTATCAAATTTTCCCTGATTTTTATGCTATTATGGCGTCATATGATAGACGATAGTACTTAATACAAATATGAGTAGGAAATTCTACAGCGTGAGTCAAAATGAAGTTGACCGAGATTCAAAACAGTATATCTAACGAACGATTGATATTTAAAACCATTTTTAAGCACTCTTCTGCTTATTTTAAAAAAAGAATGATGTAAATCGGTGATTCCAAAGAGAAGTTATGGTTGTTTGAGTAAAAAAACCAATTTTTCACGCTGTCCACGGAATAAATAAGCAAACCAATTAAAAAAGCAAAGTAAACACTTGATTAAGCAGAGTAATTACCTGTTTTTAATACCCTACCCTTCCTTTGACAGATATTTAAACATCGAATCAAGGAGATTGGTCATTCATAGCTAAATCTGTCCATGATATGCTGTTCTTTAAAATGAAAGGAAACCTTAAAAAGAACCATTTAACAACTACGATTTGATGCAGGAACTTCAAATGTAAATATCAATCAAGTTTATGCATGAAACCAGTTTAGAACCTCCCTGACATTGAATTTGTAAAGCTGGTCGTTAGTTCTGGAAGTTTTACATCGTATAATACCTTAAGACAAGGCAGTTTGTGGTTGAAACCTAATTGCAAACACACATGCCTTCAGAAGTGCAAAGCGGTTTTGCAGAGCAACGCTAAAGCAAATTTTAAAAAAGAGGACCATGAAGATCTAAGACTTAGATTGTAAACAGAAATGACAAAGCTCCAAACTGCACCAATCTTTGCAGAAGAAAGACAGGGTTTTAGTAAGAGGTGACTGCACAGCTAAAGTACGTACTTTACATTTTGATCGCTCATCAAATCCGTGGACAGCTTGTAAAAGTGGATGTTTTACTAAAACAGGCATAACTTCTCTTCGGAATTACCGATTTCGTTCATTCTTTTTTTGCAACAAGCAGAAGAGTCTGCACATTTCCAAGATGCTTAACAATTGTTTTAATATCAGTAGTTCTTTTGTTATAAAGGTTTGAATCTCGGTCAACTTCATTTTGATGCACGCTGTATTTACTTTGCAATGGTTTTGAAATAAAAGGGATGCACTGCTCTCAGGGTGGACATATTATTATATATACAATACTACATGGTCAGAGGTAAAGTAGTGCGATCTATCTTTCCTGAGGTACTGGTTATATGACTATTATCCTGAAGCCGCATGGAAAGGGATACTATAAGTGCTAAATTAAAGTCATGAACAGATGAATCTAATTAACCAGTACACACTTTATGCAGATCCTGGGAGGTTGTAAAGTACAAAATTATGTCTTCAGTAACATCTATGGAAAAAAGTCCTGATGACTTCCAATACATAATGGGTAATTACAAAACAAATGTCAGAGAGACATGTCCTGTAAATGCAGAGACACATGGACCTTGCATATTTTGAGAAATAGCACCTTATATTTGAAAATCGCACCTTTTAGTCATAATTAATATAATGTTCGAACGTGTCAGGCACACTATATCATATATAAAGGGAATTTTGTATATTTGATTTAATCCAATGTGGAACTTAATATAGATAATTTGATCATGCATTCAAATGCTTTGTCTGGATATGGGTGTATTCTTATTCAGAATAGGAAACCCCTGTAAAATATTTACTCCATAATATTGAAACATACTTTATCTCCACACTGTCATGTTTCTTTTTATTCCAACACATTCTTCTGCAAATACAGGTCACTGTCAGTACCACAAGGACCAAGGCAAGCGACCCTCCTGTCACTAATATCATCAGGTGGGACGATTCTACATTATCTTCTATCGGATGGTCAAGTGGATTATTCGTAGTCCTATTGTTATCTGAAAAAAGGATATAGAAAAATACAATTAAACATTAGCATTGTTCCAATGTTTTGTAATTCATAGCAATGCATTTTGTAAACCATTTTGTTGACCATTACTGATTCTATTCACTGGAGTAAATAACCGTAGATAATCACCACTTTAGAATTTACACTCGCTAACAATCTGTTGTCTCTAAGCGCCAGATAGACTTTTTTATTTTTACGTCATTTTTACCAATTGTAAAATCCAGACAACTGAATGCATGTTGACCTCGAGTTTCCAGACAATATCATCGATCGGAATAACTAAACTCCAATTAGAATGATAAGAAATCAGGACAGTGACAAACATTCCAAATGAAAATGTTTCTCATTGGAGAAATGTGAAGCAGTAAGCATTAGAAAAAATTAAAATGAAAGTTTTCATTCCGAATTAAAATTTAATATAGTGGTGTAAATGTAATACCATTAGAAAAATTCTAAATGAAAATGACCACAACAATGACGAAATGTATCTCGGTCTTGAGGTGGCCTAGCACAGATAGAAATCCTCTATTTATTTTTCTATTTTTTTGATATTTGGTGTTTTCATATGTGCTGATCACATTTCTGAAATTAAAAAAAATGGGGGTCACCAACTTAGTTATTGAGAAAAATCCACTTCAGAAACACTATGTTTTACCACTTTTTACCATTGACCTCTATGGTAAAATGAAAATAAATCAGACAAACACACTTATAATTAAAAAACGGCTCTATTTTTTCTCTCTTTTTCACATATGTTTTGGTCCTTATGTAGTTCTTTAAAAAAACATAATAAAAAATATGGTCACCGACTTATGTTTTGAGATATTGGACAAAATAAAGCAACAAATTGACATTTTTTTAGCAATGACTAATATATTAAGCCATGTGCGCTTTGGACCCTGCGCCGCCCGGAGCAACGCGCATGGTCTTATGCGTGAATATAAAAATGGCGCACGTGTAAGGTCGCATCTTATTAAAGTGCAAGATACAGTACGCCAGAAAGTACGCTAAAAGCCCGGGATAAATACTGTGAAATTCTGCTGATAGCAGCTCACTCGTGTCCGATACCGTTTCTGTGCTTGGCCACTTCAGGCTGGGGTAGACCTCAAAATTTTTCTAGAAACAAATGTTTCGGAAGGGTTTTCTAAAAAATTTGATTTTTGTCCCAGGTTTTTTTTTTTAAATACCAAAAATAGGTTTTTTTTTTTTTTTGTACACCAACTCTTAGACTAATTGCATAAACTACATAAACGTTTAATTTTTTAGAAGCGGATTTTTATCCTAAACATGATGATGATATCAGTTTTTGACCACAATGTCAATTTTGTCAAATAAATGCGAAAAAACATGTTTTTTGCCCCAATAAATTTCTGGAAAGCTTAACCAAAATTTGCATTTGTGAAATGTTGAACTGTTTAAATTTGCATTTTTGAATCTAGAAACAAATGTCTCGGAAGGGTTTTCTAAAAATTTTGATTTTTGTCCTAGTTTTTTTTTTTAAATACCAAAAATAGGTTTTAAAAAATGTAAAAAATACCACCCCTGCCACCAAAATAGCATTTTTTTAAAATAATTTGGAGAGAATAACCTAAGACGGGGACTCTGACTCTAGAATAGTGTCTGACCGATATACCAAGATCAGAATTAGCCGATTTCGATCTCAGTTAGTTTGAATCGGTCGATTCCGAAGACTGTATATTTCAACGGACTATAAATTGCCGATATTAACGCAAAATTTGTGAATACATCGATCATTTACGTATCATTAGGTTGCAAAAGATACCTCTAGGACTAGGCAAAAATATGCAATGTATAATAGTATTTTGATATTGCCCGTTTGGTCTGGTACCAAACGATCTATTTAACTTGTCCTAGGGTTCTTTGAATCGGTTTGTGAGATCGGCAGAATATTTAAATCTTACAATGTTCTTAATTCCAATTCAGATCCCGATAAGCTTAAAACCGATCAACCACAATTATGACTTTAACTTAAGTTAGACATATATACTTATATAGGTAGCCAGATCAGAATTATGCGAATCCAAAATGGGTGATTTCAAAGCGGTATGTCATATTATTGTGAGTGAAGCGCCTAATTTTGATCTTTTTTGTCCATACCATTTTGCAGTTGAATACTAGTTGTGTGCCTTTCATCGGTATCATGTAAGTCTATTTTTTCAGTCGCTAACTTCTCTTCGAATGGTTTTTGTGGGTTTGTATCATAACTGAAAAGTAAAAAGAGAAATAAAGTTAATCTTTTCTTGATGATAAACATGGGAGAGGTATATCCAACGGACAAGGCACAAAACACGTCAAGGATCAAATATGATACGGGAGGTTACCTAGATCATAATAATAAATTGGAGGTAAAAACAAAGTAAGCCAACTTGATGTGATGGAACAATAACACAATATATATAGGCCTAAATCATAGAAAGTGTGTATATAGGCCTAAAGTAAATACAACAAGTAAAAACAGAAACAAAATAAAGACTCACCGAAAATTCAGATATACATATATGAAAAGTTACTTATCTTCTTGAAATACAGTCTGTATTTCAAGAAGATAAGTAACTTTTCATTTTTGCTCTCAGGATTTAGTTGTATGTTTTGCATTATATTATAGTTTCATGTAGATTATTTGCTACCTTTTCTTGTTTTGCTTGTCTTTGTTTGCCTGATGAAAAGGGGTATATCCCCTTGAAACGTCGTGCCGTTCTATATGTATATCTGAATTTTCGGTGAGTCTTTATTTTGTTTCTGTTTTTACTTGTTGCATTTACTTTAGGCCTATATACATACTTTCTATGATTTAGGCCTATATATTGTGTTATTTTTCCATCACATCAAGTTGGCTTACTTTGTTTTTACCTCCAATCTTTTCTTGATGCATGATGTAATGATATTGAGAGATTTTTTGAAAGGACAGTTATAACGATATCAGTTTGGTAGCGTAATGTTAATGATATAAAGACTCCATACAACTCCTTCATGTTGTCTGCAGTAATGTCGTAGCTATACTTTCAACATTGGTGGTGCATTATGCACAATGCTTCAAATCTTAAGATTACAAGACAAAATCAGCCGCTAAGGGCTCTGTGACACATCACCATAGAGCCAAACAAACGTCTAACGTACCTTATCCTACTATTGTTTTGGTTTATACATTTTTGTTCGTCATTTGGTCGTTAGAAATACGGTGGATACGTTATTCATACTGTTAATCCGTTACGTTCATTGCGTTATTATCCACACAGTGATGGTCCGTTTGTCATACGTTCAGCATGTGAAACTTGTGTACGTTATTCATACGTTTGGACTCTATAAGACTGATGTGTGACAGGGCCTTATCACGGGGCCCGGGGTCCGGACGCAGTCCAAATTTTGTAAACAGCTTGCTAATCCGATTAAAAAAAAACACTCTCTAGTCCGAATGTTTTTTTTTTTTAAATCACAAGTTCGTATTTATAAAATAGCTAGCTAGTAGTTCAATCAATTCATTCAAGGGCGGTCTTAACCCTACGCTACCCATTAATGGGGAGAAACTTCATTAAGATCCAAAGTAATAATTAACAAAGATTAGTATGGCTGCTCAAGTCAAATGTTGCTTAACTAGTTTTGGCCGGTCGATGCTCTCTCATAGTAATCTTAGTGGCACTGAAAATGGATGATAACAGAACCATGATTTGCAAATTAGGCAGGTAGATTACGAATGCAAAGTGTGGAAAGCCACAACCCTTTTATCATCATTACCAGTCCCGTAGCCAGGATTTTTTCAAGGGGGGGGGGGGGGGGGCTGCGGATTTTTAAAAAGTGGACTTTTTGGAGGAAAAAGTTTTGTTTTGGTCGATCCTAAACTAATTTTAGTGGTTTTGATAAAGTGACAAGAAAAAAAGAAGTTTGCAATAGTGTTTCAAGTATTTTTTTGTAGTATTTTATTAAAAAACGACCTACATTTACGTGGGTTTGTGCTTTAGATATTCTTTTGGTGGACATTTAGGGAATTTTTGTAGACCTGTTTTGTACATTGTCAAATTTAGGGGGAGGGGGTGCGAC
>JXSR01S035421.1:11179-24534 GCA_000969725.1 Ophiothrix spiculata
TATGTATTGTTCAATGCATTAAAACAGTCCCGTTAGCTTATTTTAGTCCATTAATAATTTTTGTTGCTTTCAAAATGGCGACGTTATGAGAGATACTGAATGAAGACCTCAAGCACATTGTAGCCCTGAGAACCGAAGGAATCTTTTTTGTTATATGGCTCTGCGTTTTTATTTTTTGCTACCAAATGATGTTTGGAATTACTAGACGTCGGGGGATTCTAGTAATGCATATAACTCGCGTATAAGCAGTCGTCCATGAAAGACTGCACATATGGAAAACCATCAATCATATTGCAAAAATGGGCTTTTGCCATTTTACCCATTGGTCTTTTTGGTCGTTCAGTACTGCGCAGAAACTGAAAATACCTGCGTATAACTATTCTTGAAGGAATATTTAAGGATTGTAGACTCATATGTGTGGAGTAACAAAAGGGAAACAATTGACCACGCTTGTACACGGGCAGCGAAGAGTTGGGATGGCGAATTGGCCGAGGAACGTGACAGCGGCCCTGAATTGACGCCATATTGGTTTCATTAAGGAGTATGGGTCTAATTAAGTTTTGATAATTAAAGAATAAGTGTTTTGAGTTTTAAATATGACGGCTACATCCATTGTAACCTTTTTTTTGGATGACAAAAATTGGTGTATAACTCATGGTTTGAATTTCATTGGTATGTAATGATTAAAAAAACCTGTGACAATTGACGGGAATATCGATAACTTCCAATTTATCGTCATATTCAGCAAATCAATGTTAAAGTATTTTAGGAACATGTCAACAGTTTGTAAATTACCACTTATCGTTCTTGAAAATGATGCCACACTCGACTGTACGCAGGTGTTTGATGACAGGGTCTTAGAAAAAAAGGCGCTAAACGCACATGCGCATTACGCAAATCTGAAGTGAGACACGTGAGATAACATTAACGGACGAGTCTTGAATAACACACATTTCAAGAGACATGAGTTGATTAATTTAACATCTGATCCTCGACAGATATCAGCTCTCAAAGAACTGCTTATTCTGAGTGGCATTGTAGAAGTGAGCAGTCGATATCATTAAATTACATGGCTAGCTCCCTAGTTATTGAAATAAGTGTCGATTAATCAAAATAATTTAAGAAAAGAAACATGAAAACAACTTTATAAAGATATCATTATAACTAGCATAACAATGTTTTCATACCAACGTTTTGAAAACGCTATTTAAATTTTGCGCCAAGACCACAGTCGACGATGTTGCAATACTTATGATTAGTGTATGTATAAGGTATAGCAAAACAAATTCAACATGGTTAATTTGCACCACTTTCCTCTATTATTTTTGTGTCTGTGTACTCCTTACCTGTCGCTTGACCATGTTACGTCTTCGGTAGTCTCTGCGCATGTGCAACTCATTTGACTTAATGACGGCACGTCTGGGTATATTCTCTTCGGGCACCGACAAATCGGCATATTGATATGTGTAACAACGCACGCGCAGAGGTCTCTTCGCAGGCGCATGAGCCCATCCCCAGTTCTGCATTGAGACATCGAATGTTCCTTGCAGTTAGTAATCTCTTTCATGTCAGGATTTATACGCATGTTGGTGTCACAATAATCTCCTTGTATCATCATCGTAGCTGTGGAAGGACCGTTATTAGAAGCTGAAATATTGAACTTGGTAGCTCCAAAATAGAATACGTTCAACTTTTTACTCCTAATATTAATTTATATATTCGTTTTGGTTTTAATGAGTTTGATAAAGTGTGAACTTTTTATGTTTAAAGTGAGAAGCTGAAATCTTTCTAAACGAATGGAGTTGGGTGGGATGTGATATAATATTGCTGCCATAAATAAATGACCTTAATTTTGGTTTCAATGAGGTGACTAATATCTATCCATCGATAACCATCACATAATACGGGTTCCAGGGATTGCCTATAGGTAAATTGCAACTTGGATTCTCTGGGCTTTCTGAGCTTGGAGTTTTATGACTTTGTGTAAACGGACCAACCAAACATACCTATCCGTACAATATGTTTCCCCCAATCACCAAGGGTAAAAAACATTTGAAGATACTTACATGATGGTTCGCCTTTCCTAAAGTCATAATGACAGGAGCAAGTACTGAAATGGAGATTAAGACAATATTGGTCATTTAAAAAAGACGCATTTAGTATAGAGATGGATTTCTCTCACTTGTAATTCTCCCTGAGCATCATAGGGGCAAGCTCAAGGAGAGTTTTAGATGTACATTGATGTACAAACTGTTATGCCGTAGTTGCGATGCCGTACCGAGGATACGGCAGGGCGTGCCGTAAATGCGAGGCTCGCAAAAGGAATGATTTTACAGTATAGTATGAATCCTATTGATCTCTATTGTGCGCTATATTCAGCCTGTAATACCATCTGTGGTAATACATAGTCGATACCTGTATAAGATTCTTCTATTTGATTTAACATTCGTCACCTCGTGCCGTAACTGCGATGCTGGGTTTAATTGTGTTACATGTGTCTAACTTCCTGTGCCGTGATTGCGAGGCCGATTTATTGCAAGGGGTAGGACATGACGTCATCAGATTTTGAAACTCCCATTCAAAAAACCTGAATTTAATGTTAAGCTCAAAATTTTTATTTTATGCCCTTACTTATAGTGTATAAATGTAGGCTATCACTATAAACATATGCAAATTTCAAAACCGTTGTGGGACTTCAACTATAGAAAACTAAAGAGATGTTCTTATTATTTTGAAGACTACTTTTCTTTTTATTCACGCATTGAAATATACGGGCGATACCACGGATGAACACCCATCAAATCTGAGTAAACACATAGGCCTAAACATGCAATTTATTGCACGGCCACCATCGTCTGGTTTATTGTGATTGCTGTGCACGTGTCCTGCACGTGAGATCTCTGCCAGGCCATGCCATGAGTCATGATAGACTAATTGGATGCCTTTTAAATAAACAAACATGGCTTAGGTATCAAAGAAAAAACAAAAACGTGGAAATGAATAGTACATCAGATTAAAGCTTGGCGTTATAAATAAAGTTTGCCATCTCTCAACAGTTAGTTTGAATCATAAATAAAGATCAAAATTATTTATCATGAAGCTAATAATATAAGAGAAAATAAGTTATATGTATCGCATTGGCAAGGTCATTCACATAAGCCTATAGATCATTATTTAAGCTTATTATGGCTATGACTGCAACAGTCACAGTGCCGGTCACAGTGTCAACAATGTGTGCCTAAAATGCGAATTATTATGCATTGGCAACAATAACAGCCTCATCATGCTCGCCGAATATGAAACTGTTAATCTGACATTTGGTAAAAATCATAAAGAACGACCAATAAACATTATAAACATTGTCTTTCTAAATTGACACTTTTCGATTGCATCATCGGGCGTCCCATCATCGCATCCACGGCACACACTGAAGCCCGATGCTGATTAGGTTACGTGCTGTCAGTGCGCAAGCGTACTTTCAATTAAGCAACAAGTACACGTCAAAAAACAATGTAAGCTGCCGTATCATCGAGGTCGAGTGCCGTAAACGCGATGCCGGCAAGATCGATGATACGGCATTCCGGTGTGCCGTATCATCGATGATACGGCATTCCAGTGTGCCGTATCATCGATGATACGGCATTCGCGTGCCGTATCATCGATGATACGGAAAGATCGCATCAACGGCGTAACAAAACGACGAATGGTACTTGTATTCGCTTCACACACTGCACTTCATTTGAACATGGTTTCGGGTAGGGTATCTATTCAAACAGATATGGTACAATACATATTTATGGTCTCAGATAGGGTATCACTTCAATCAGTTTTGTCAATTTTTGGTCTCACATAGAGTCACCTTCGAAACTCGGGTGGTTATTCAAACAAACATGTCATTTACCCCCCCCCCCCCCGCCCAGGGGGTTGAATGTCAAAGCTCGAATCCATTTCTGATAAAGCGTCTCCACTGTACCTCGACGTGCATCAAAAGGAGCTCGTCCCATACTCTGTCTAGGGTACGGGTGAAGAAGGAGAATCATAACGATTTAAGTACCAATTTTTCTTTGCAAAATGCCCCAAATAAGTTAAATGATTAATTGTAACGGTCTACATGTAGAGCCAGGACAAATCGTTTTTGATAATAGAAGTTGCGTGTATGACAAAAGATGTAGGGTTTTAAGTATATACATTATGTTGCACTTAAAGACAATAATAGTAGTTTTCTACTTAATATTGTTTCACCATGAGACTTGGTCAAGGATAAACATATATATCTTTTCATTGACTAACCATGTGCATATGTCTCCTCGGGCTATATTGTCATATTGATACCAATAAAAATAACTCAATTCGTTTTAGGGTTTCCTGTGGGGGGGGGGGGGGGCTCTGGGTGGTAATTGGTGTTCGTGCTAATCATAACAAATGGTGTAAAAGGGTCTGACTTTGACCAACCGGTGGCGTATACGTCTTTTGAAAAAAAAAAAGAAGTTTTTAGCACAATTTACGCCATTTAGGGTTGTAAATTCAATACCTCTGCCACTAAAGGTTCATTTTGCACCTTGTGTCACTTAGTTGAGTGTCGTACTGTACCGTACTGTACATGTTTGCTTAAAATGTATACAAATAAGAGATAAATGATTAAAAACTTCAATGGTATACATTTTAATAACTAATTTTTAAGAAAATGGTATTTCAATCGTACACCATTACGCATTTTGGGGTGCAATTTACATCATCTGGAGCAAATTATTTGGGGTGTATTTTTCACTCGACCATTATGGGTTCAATTTTGAGGCGCTCTGGAGTACCACTTTAGTATTCCTCGATGGCTTTTCTATGTGTAGTTTGTAGTTAATATTGTCGAGTCATTGTTGGAATGCACTTTTAAATATGTGAACGACTATATCGTGTTGTCATAGCAAATGTGCTACCGTGCAATATAAATTGCCTGTATTTACTTATTAAACCCATGTGATACCATTTCTAAGGTAAATGATTGCCCTACCTTGAACAACTAATTATAGGGTTTAGCGTGTCAGAGTTTAGGATGATAAAAAGATACAACAAAAGAAATAGTACACTAAAATGTATTTTCTACAAAGCTTTCTCATTTTTACACAAATAGAGTGTGTCATTAAAATTGAGCTTATATTATATGTTTAAATGCTTAGACAAGGGCTTTTAGAGGGTATGATATTTGCATAATTTAGTGGAGTAGTTGTCACATGCAAATTCAGGGTTCTTTAAACTACTTTTAGTTTGCACGAAAAATACTCATTAAAATTGGACAACTGCCTTTTCCCAATGTACAACATTGATCATGAGAAAGCATTTGTTAGAATTAAAAAAAGTCATAGCGACAAAGTAAAATCTGTGAAGTACCATTAAATTCTTATCTATGCTAAATATATGGTAATTGAATCATATTTCCCTACAAGATAAGTACAACAAACTTGTATCCTATATATGAAGAGTTCGGTTCCAAAAGGGCCTAAATCCACTTTTGGTCAAAATTGAGTTATTGGTGCCATAATGTAGTACTATAGTAGTAGTTTAATGGAACCAAGCCATTTCCCCAAAAAGTTGCTTTCATAGGGTTTACCAGTACTCAAAAATCTGAGTTTGTTTCCAAAAGGGCCTAAATCCATTACAGTTTGTTTCCAAAAGGGCCTAAATCCATTAGGGTGTAAACAAACCTCTCAATAAATAAATAAGCAATAAAGTTTTGATTTCCATAAATGATGCCACTGTAGTGAGAGGACCTATCCCTAACTTGTGAAGCAGTAAAAACTCAAAAATATATTAAACATGACAAGACATTATTGTTTGCTGATATTCAGATGGATTTAGGCCCTTTTGGAAATATACTCAAATTGAAGAAATCATCCCCCAAAATGAACATAAATCAACTTTGGGTAAAAATCTAGTTTTTGGTGCCATAATATAGTACTATAGTAGCAATTTCATGAAACCAAACTATTTTTCCCAGAACTTGCTTTAATGTAGCTTGCCAGTGCACAAAAATCTCAGTTTGTTTCCAAAAGGGCCTAAATCCATGAGTTTATTTCCAAAAGGGCCTAAGTCCACTTCATAGTGAAAATAAAACTCTCTATAAAAAGTATATTATAAACCTCTGATTTCACTGAGTGGTGTCAGTTTTGTCAGAGTGCTAACGCCTAACATTTAATGCAGAAAAAATTTGAAAATGATTTTACCATAACAAGGAATAAGTTTTTGCTGATTTTCTCAGAACTATGAAAAGTGGATTTAGGCCCTTTTGGAAACAAATTCTTCATATGTGTTGTATTCAAAGACTGGGTAGCGTGGAGATATGTTGCATTTACTCCATTTATACTCAGAAAAAGTATCAAGTGTATTGATATTAAAAATAAAAATGTAAGAATATGTTGTACTTTGGGGAATTTTATCAACCCTGACGATTGTCTCTCGGTTTACCGTTATCGAATTTTCAATATTTTCTGACATGGTATAAACTACATATACATGTACGCTCGTATATGCATTTTACAGTTAATATGAATTTAATGCTTGGGTAGACCTTCAACTAGCATAAACGATGTGTTCTCTAATTTTCAAACTAATTGCATAAACAATGTATATACATGTATATAAAAATACATTTTAAGAAGTATGATTTTGCCCTGAACGTATTGTTGATTTTTGGTCAAAAAAAGCAGCCCAAACACGTACTTTGCCCCCCCCCCAAAAAAAAAAGAAGCCTAAATAAAATTTGCATCAGTGAAATGTTGAACTTTTTTGCTTTTTTTAACTTAGACACAAATGTCTATAAAATAGTTTTCTCAAATTTTTGAATTTTATCTTAATTTAAAAAATAGGCATAAAAATTGTCATTTTGTTGGCAGCGGTGTGATATTTTTTTATTTTTGACCTATTTTTGCCATTTTTTTTAAACTAAGGTAAAAATCAAAAAAATCGAGAAAACCTTTTCTAGATATTTGTTTCTAGATTCAATAAGCAAAAAAGTTCAACATTTCACAAATATAAATTTTATTTAAGCTTTCGAGAAATATTTGGGGCAAAAATTACAGTTTTGGGTATTTTTTGCCAAAATTAGCTTTTTTGTTTTGTCAAAAACTGATATCGTCATCATATTCAGGGTAAACACCCTCTTCTAAAAAATGTATACCTTTATATAGTTTATGCAATTAGTTTTAGAGTTAGAGTACACAAATAGTTTATGCCAATTGAAGGTCTACCCCAGCCTTAAGGGATAAATCTAAAGAGAATATTTATTGTTTTGATTCGAATTCTTCGAGCTAAATTGTACATGCGTTGAACTGAATCAAAATAAAGTCATTGAACCGGTATCAAATGTTTGTTACCTGTCTATACTTTTAATTCGATTAAATATTTTTGGTGACGACATGGCATGCTCGATAGTGAAAAAATTGTGTCGAGGTTGACTATAATAGCCTAAACCATAATAATCACACTAATATCAGAAATAATAATTCATAAATAAATAAGATACTGGGGACTTATTGTGCGCTATGCCTCCCAGATTTGTAATTCCACTCGGCCTCTGCACATTTTACACATACGCACCATCGCTGCCCGGATCAACTCCCCGAGTTTCGTACGGGTTTCCACGCGACAATTAGCAATTAGTACCTTGTTCAAGGGAATTTCAAGCACACTCATATTATGGCACCAGCGGGGTTCGAACTTTCCGCACCGCAAGCGAGCGCCTTACCGATTGAGCTAACTTGACTCTCCAAAACGAGACTAAAAATACTTTAATTTGAAGAAGGAAACGTTTGAACATGATTTAATGTCAAATGCGTGAAAAAAACACACTTTTTTTCCTAACTTAACAAAACATTACATAACATGTAGAGTTAAAGTAGTACATAACTTACCAAGTTTCAGTAGATTCACCTTTATATATGAACCGAGATAATAATATCAGATAAAACGTAAAAGTAATCGATGAAGTCATCATATCTATTAAAGTTTTAAAATGTTTGATATCATGAAAGAATAACTTCCGTTTATCTGAATCAAGAAATTTGAAGCAATGTAAGCCAACCTCTACGGTAAGTATATCCCGTTCAAACTAGTGTAAGCACCTCTTACGACAAAACCGCACAATATCTCAATCTCATCAAATGACTACAGCTGGATAGAAAAGTTTCCATTGTCCACGTGTTGGAAAAATGTACTCTTCATAAAAGGAACCGAAAACTATTGCATTATGCGGCATAGATACAGTCAAACACGGTTCATTTTGAATGCCTACATGAAGAATGTATCTGTTTATTATCTAAGTTAGTTGTGCATGTACTGCCTGCAATTAGCATTTACCTAGTATTCTAACCTAATTGAATACGCCAGAATAAGAACATCCCAACTCCATGAGCTGCCTTCTGTTAAGTTATGTAAAATATAAATGCATATAAATCTCTGAAAATGCTTTCAAATCACTAGAAAGCATTTCCATGTCTTTACCCCAATCATAGTGTCACATTTAACCTTCTAGTTGACTTTGTTAGACATTATTAGATAATTTTCCTAGCATATAGTTGCAGAGGGGAGCTCGTGGAGTTGGGATGTTCTTGTAATGACTGTTTAAATATAGCAACAATGTACTATAACAATTATCTAACAATGTCTAAACAAGTCAACTACACGGTCAAATGTGACAATATGATTATGATATTAACATGGAATGCTATTTTAGTGATGTGGAAGCATTTTCAGAAATGTGTATGCATTTATATTTAATAAATATAATTTACAGAAGGGAGCTATTTGAGTTGGGATGTTCTTATTCTGGCGTATTCAATTGGTAGTATTAGTAATTTATCTTTTGTTTAATTACAACTTTCTACCGGAAGAGTGATTCATGGTCGTCCTGTCAGCTGTGTCATTCAACCTACAAGTGCGTATAGTGACAACTAATACTGATAAACAAAGGGTCATTACAATTCACGTTAGATAACACTCGCTGCTTTACATAGCCTGGTAACAATGTAATGTAGCCGGGTAACATCTGCTTATCAACATTAACAAAACTTACGGACAGGCCTACTTTTTATGCGATAAAAAACACATGGTACAACTTGTCTATGGTATCATATTTATTTGCATGACGGATAAACTTGTTTTTGCCTTAAAGTTAAACGGCGCAAAACTTTTTGAGTCTTATGAAATTGTAGCAATTAAATGATCATAATTATATTCTATACGTTACTTGGAAAAGGGTTCATTTACATGTCGTCCTTTGTAATTATTTGCGAATAAAATCAGGCAATATTTACTATGGCCTCCATTAAAATAATTCGGCGGCTGAATTCTCCGGCTTCCCTGTTTTACGGTAAGTGTTAAGTACAGTCTGGCGTAAGTCAGCCACTTTGACTAAGGTAAGGTAATGTAGGTGTAATAAGTTACTTCAGTCGTAGACATCACGATACAGGTCATACCTTGAGAACCCGGGGGGGGGGGGTACTCAATTTTGTTTTTTGCGGGAAAAATGAAATTGTTCAGATAAGCTTAATGGCCAGTTTTTCTGCGTACGACAATATGGATGATAAAAAATTGATATTTCGTAACTTTTTGGTGTGAACCATTGTAAGAACTTTAAAAACGGTTGAAAATGGTGAACTAATAAGTATTAAATAATTTACAACACTTTAAACACTTGTTACAGTTCCATTGCTAATAAACAGCCATTTTACATTTAAACGTACATTTTTACGAACATTAATTTATTTTACTTGCACAGTTTTTTTCGACAAATGAGATTTCATGTCGAAATGTCGAGATATGCTTTATGTCGACAGAAACCTTAGTATCCAGTAAAGTCAAGTACATTTCTTTCCACACGTTTCACGAAATCAACGCTTTGATCTTTTAAGACAATTATATTCCTCTTGGATCAATTCCTTAATTCAGCGTTATCTGAAAAGCAACAGTTTTGTCCAATTTCACTACCACAACTTGAACCGATAACAAAAGCCGCAGAATATCTTTCACATTTTCAAAAATGCTCGCTGTGATATCAAAAAGAATAATTATTATACCCAAATGAATATTTGTCCCGACTATGTACATGATCAAAATTATCTTCACCATGCAGTCGTTAAAAAGCAGTTTTGCCTTCAATCATATGATATATGCCGAGGATTTGTGACACTATTTTATCTTAATGATCACAAGGACACAAGATTGGTATAGGGTCCGATATCATTTAACTGTACCCACGGTCATTAGGCTCAGCATTGTATTTTGCATCAGATCAATTGTTAGATGCCCCTTTTAAACGGGATTATTTCTGAGATAACATTTTAATTATCAATGTTTACTACATACGTGAAGTTGTCTCTGCCGCGGGATTTGTGCTGAGATCAGGTTCGTTTTGTGATTGGGCTTCATTGCCAGCTGTATCTCCTGCTTCTTCGTCATCCGAAGAGCAACACTTTTGCCCGGTAGCTTCACCGCAACTTGTACCGATAAATCTACCAATTATACCGCCTGTCATAACCCCTATAAAACCGAGACAAACATCAAATGCGCCAACGCTAAGTGGAGATCGACTTTCAGGGTCCCACATGTTAAAGACATATCCAACCACGCCCCCTATGCCGCCGCTAACGATGCCCGTTACAATTACGATGAACCATGCATAGTTTGAATAGCATTTAGGGCCAAAGAATATTCCCATTCCACCTGCACAAATACCTCCCAATATCCCAATAACGGCACCAATAGCTACACCAAATGCGATGGCATTGACATCAATTTCACTTAACGCAAAACCAATGACACCACCAATCGCACCACCGACACAACCGATAAAGCCTCCTGATATGATACCAATCATGATCCCTACAAATAGGTAGAGGCAATTATTTTTCCCAGATCTTTGGTTTTGCCCAAAGCATTTTTCATCTGCCAAAGCTTGAGATATATAGAGTATATACCCACTCGTTACACCTATAACAACACCGGTCAATAAGCCCAATATAACTCCAAACACTGCAGAAGCAATTACAGTACCTTTGTTAAGACATATGATTGCTTTGAAGGCGTAATAAAGACATTCACTGAAAAAATCAAACACTGTAGAGAATAAGAAAGAAATAAGGATAACAAAAAAGGCTTCACATATCCTCGTGGTGCAATCTTGATATGTTGGTCCAGGGTTTTGTCTATCACGGTACATTGAGAATAAATCCCAAGGTACCAAAACTACTACCTCTACAAATATCAAAATTGAGACACCGATTCCTAGGGACGCCCAAAAACCAACTTTTGACTCTGTACCTACTTCAACCGCTTCACTAGCAAAAGCTGCAATCAAAAATATTATAAATTTAAGGACTGACCTAGCACTAGCTTGAACAAAAACATAACCAATCTTTTTTTTCAACCATTGCACCTGGCTTGACTGTGCTCGACCAGTTTTACAGTAATTTGCGAAAGTTGAGCAATTGTCATTAAAGAGATCATACACTTTTGTTGTGTTGAGCCTTGACCTTGCACGTGCATTAACAATATCTTCATGTGCTTTGTTATTTTCATCTAAAACATTTGGAGGATAGTCTATACGATACATGTGATCATTGTCCAAGTCGCTGATTGTTTCCTGCTTTTCAAATATCCCCAGTTCATTAGTGTCATCATGGTCATCAGTTGTCGTCCAGGAAATTGTAGTGATTCCGTTTCCATCAACCTTTGTCACGATGGCTTCGTGTAAGTAACTTAACCATCTCTGCCAAACATTCATCACATGTGAACAAGGTTTGTCGCTCTGCGTCTCTTGCCATCTATAAAATTGGTCAAATTCGCAGATATATTGATCGTCACATGGCTGAGCGCTTAGTACATGCATTTGTTACATCTAGAATTGATGCTAACATTACATGTTCCTTGCCTTAAACTTTTGTACCACTTATTTTGACATATCACTGGTAATAAATCATCCAATATTTAGCCCACCCACTACTATGTGGTCTACTTTGTGGGTTGTTAAGGACACAATGATACCCTCAAGGCATATTCCTGTCCTTCAAGGCATGAAAAATGGCAACTTAGTGGGTTGTGGACTAAATATTCGATTGAATTATTACCGGCGAAATGTCAAAATCAACGGAACAAAAGTTTAAGGCAAATAACGTGTAATGATAACAGCCTCTTATATGGTCTTCCGTGTTCGCTTATTGCAAAGCTCCAACGTATTCAGAACAGTGCAGTGCGTCTTGTGTTGGGTTTACGAGGCAAACAAGTCAGCATCAGTGAACTACGTCACGATGAACTTCATTGGCTTCCGGTGAAAGATCGTATTATCTTCAAGATTCTTCTTATCACCTATAAAGCACTCAACGGACTTGCACCACCATACATCAGAGACCTCCTCAATCTGTATACACCTAGTCGTACATTACGTTCTTCTGCACTTTCTCTACTTTCAATTCCACGCAAGGTTTCAACTGCGACATATGGCGAGCGTTCCTTCTCGGTATCAGCACCCAAACTGTGGAATGGACTGCCGCAACATATCAAGAATGCCAAGTCAGTTGCTGTTTTTAAGAAACTGTTGAAAACACATTTGTTTAATAATTCTGCTGCTTAATGTTTTATTTTTGTACTGCAGCATGGGATCAATGTGATCTTCCTTTTGTTTGTTTTTGCGCGTATGTTTCCTGTGCTCACTGTTTATCTCATGCTTCAGTTTCCATTTTTCATCATTCATCTGCTTTGTATTTTTAAGGTGTATTTTATCTGTTTCAAGGCTTTTGAATTGTTGTATTTAATGTATTTTTATCATGTTTATCAGCTTTTAATCTTTTTATGCTTGTTTATTATGTATATCTTTTGTAAAGCGCCTAGAGGCCCCTGGGCATTTCTGCGCTCAAAAAGCGCCATTTTATTATTATTATTATTATTAAACAACGTGATGACCGCGCTTCAATTTATCCTTAAAGTTAGTGCGATTGATTTTGGTTTTATTGAATGCTATTTGATACGGTGTTTTAATAGTAGCTGATATGATTCTCCGTGAATACATCCGTATCAGCAGAGGAATCTGGCATATCGACAGCAGACGTTCCTGTGTTTATATAGTTAGTCTTAAGCCATTCCACCTCACAGTTATTGCAGCACTTTCCAATGACAGTTGGTATCTCATCATCATTATAAAGATAATAATCCCTCAAGTTCTGCTTGTCGCCGTTGACAGGCTCATTCCAGTGGAAACTGAACTTTTTTTATTTCAAGAAAAAATCAGCTTTTTTATTCGACCACATAAGCAAGTTTTTCAGTCATACATTTGTTACTTGGTACGTAAGAAGTATTTTCCAATCAGAAATTGT
>JXSR01S035422.1:0-24152 GCA_000969725.1 Ophiothrix spiculata
TACCTTCTATTACTGTGCCTATTTTTGAACATGATGAAATTAGTTTTATCAATGTTGAGTGATAACTTATTGCATTTAAACCATAAAGAAAGATGATCCAGTTCGGTGTTAACATTAGTAATCAGATCAGGAAGATTTGGGTGCGAGATAATAACTAATAATGATATGACAACCTTAATTTGTTGGCGAGGTTAAAAGTCAATATACCAAAGTCAAAGTTCATAATGAGGTAATGCATGTAAGATGGGAATAAGATGACACAAGAGATTGCAGGTCGACTTGATTCTTCATGTTTTCTCAAAAATTGCTTTTTCATTAACTTTTTGAAATGTTGTATTCATATACTCAAAATTATCCATTTGAGGCGCTGGAGTAAATCCATGAGTTTTCAATTATATACTATTGATGTCACTGCGGGTGCATAGTTTTATAACCAGAACTTCAAATAGCAATTTATATAAAAAATCCCAAGTTATAAACATTGATAGTATCAATGAGAAGTTGCATCAGTTCATTAATCACAGTCTCTTTAGAAAAGGTAACTTTCAATTTTCACAAATCCAATATCGGCCCATAATGGGAACAATTTGATGGCTCCGAATGTATGACAAAGTTGGACTAGAAACATTTTCAAATGCATTTATGTGAGTTTCCTTTTTGAATGATAAATATGGCAATATGTTAGTTAGGTGTAAATCCTTCAGCCAAATGATATTGTGTATTACTATTCTATGAATTGATTAATAAATGCGCATTTCATACGCGAGTGAAATGAGACAAAATAGATGCACTCGCGGTCAATTTTGATGCGTCCAAGTGCATTGATTTTGGCTCATTCAGGCATGAGAATTTTCAGATAATTATCTGATTTCAGATATTTTGTCATCCAAAATCATCCAAATTCAGATAATTTGGGAGTTGATTTAACCTTTTAAGTGTTTTGGGGGTTAAATTTTACTAAATTCAGATATTTTCAGGAAAAATCATTCTCATGCCTGCTCATTTTAAGAGCATAGTGGAATGCAAATTTATTAATCTAATTCATACACAACAGAAAATAATATTGTATATTTTGTGAAAAGAAATAAGGCCTTTAATTTGACCATCAAAATCCAAAACTTCTCTAAACTAAATAAATAATCACCTGACAAAAACAATGAAACATCCATACGCACTAAATGCCTGCCACACAAACCGGAACGCAACAAGCGCAGTGCATTGTTGAGATCCACTGCACTCCGTGTACGTTATATTCTTGCATTCTGATTGGCTAGGTGAATCGCCATTGCGAAGGGAGGTTACTTCCCATGCACCATAACATATAATAGCCCCCTTAATCAGGCCAGACGCAACATTTAGCATCTAGGCCTATCTCTAGTACTGAAAAACTCTGGGTGACACACAAGACTGTATAAATTACAATTTATGAGCCAATATGTGACACGCAGGGTGTATGAATTACTATGAGCCAATATGAACATATTAATAAGAGAATGTCATTTGTTAATTCAATGCTCATAAAGATCATAATGCTAGTGAGCTATCTTTAAGTTCTTTCTGTACTATGATGAAGGTATTCTCTGCCAACACCAAGGCTGTCTTATCAATGGACTTATGCTCAAGGCCCAAGTAGAAGGAAAATGATGTGTCCAGTTGAAGAAAAGACCTTGAGAACTAAGGTAAAATTAATAAGAATTTTATGTTGTCAAACGCTCACAATTTCACTTCAGTGGACTTACACACTCAAAAGGCTCAAATTATAAGGAGATATTGCATCCATTTGAACAGTGGCGTAGCCAGGTTTTCGAAACTGAGGGGGCCACAATATGAAGATGAACCGACAGAACTGTATTGAGTGCTGTTTCGCCGCCCGGCCTGCGGCCGGTCGGTTCAATTTTACCGACGGGCGCCTTTATTAACCGACGGACGGGTCATTAATGGGGGGGCCACGGCCCCCCCGGCCCCCCCCGGCCCCCTCTCTAGCTACGCCACTGCATTTGAATAAAAAAATAACTTAGAACAGTTACGGGAAAAATTTATAAGAACAGTTGAAGGTATGTTTTACACACATATAAGCTTCAATATAAATGGACTTGCAACCAAGGGTGCAAAGATGCTGTGTCCAATTGAAAATAGACATTGAGAACAAAGTTCAACTTTATAAGAATATTTCAAGTATTTTTCTCCAGTAATAAAGATTTCTTGTCAATGTATTTATAATAAAGTCCCAAGTTGAAGCAGAACAATGTTGAAGAGGTAACAATGAGAACTAAGGTAAACACAATATAAATTACAGAAAAAATAACATATGTGGCAATGAAACTTATTATTGCAATTAACCACCTTAGCAAATAAGATTATTCTGAAGGCCTGGGTGGGAATATGCAGTGATCAGCTAATATCTTAAAGGACATGAATGGTGTATATAACAGTTACTAGTCCCCAACTCGTAATCATCGGGTATTGAGTGTCGTGGGTTTGAATCAGGTGGGCGGCATGTATGGTGTCCTTGAGCAAGATACTTACCCTGATGTGCTCCTCTCAACCCAGGTGTCAAATGGGTACCATGCAGGATAACAGACTCGCAGTGAAGGAAGTGTGACGACTCTTTCATCGCAAATATAACAAATAAGTGGGGTCTGCCTCAATCGCTTTGAGGTTTTAGTCTAATATCATTAGCAGAAATTTCTAGGAGAAAATAGAACTAAGAAATTGTTTTTTTTTTCAGGGCCCAGTCCAAATGGATTCCAGAAGTTTTCCTATCGATAGAGTTGAAGCCAGAGCTAGTAGTTTCACAGAGCAGCTATCTTGTTGGAATCTGCCAATGAGTGAAACCAATATGGTTGTAGATGTTGCTGTGTCTAAAGGTAAGAATAGTTTACATAGCTGCCCTATGTCAAAAAAAATATAGGAATGAAATAGACTAGTTAGTTGCTGACAAAACCATTACTGTTGAACAATGGCAAAAAGATATTGTTGTCTTAATTGGTTCATTTGTCAATTTAGGTACAAGAATTTTTGAAGAAAATGAATCTCTATTAGAAACCAAAACGAAGAAGAATGACTCAGTGAATATGGCAAAGGTTCTGTCACCATGCCGTATTCTTTTAAAAGTGCAATTCATGATTTTGATGTGGCCTCTTTTCTAGCTAAACAAAAAGAGGAGTACTACATAAATATATACTGAAAATTTCACTTGATTCTTACTGTTAGTTTCCAAGTTTACAAGCTTTTCAGCATTTTGAAAATCTCCATAGTCTACTGTGTTGTAATTACTGTCGGGGCCCCAACAATAATTAGAAAATGACACATTTTCTCTCTTTTTCAAAAAATGCAAGCACATATGAAAAATTGGTTTGGGGATCGTAACATATACCAGTTGAGGAATAATATAAACTAACAAAATCAAATTTGATAGAGGTGACCTTCAGGGTGAAAAGTGAATCATGAATTGCCCCTTTAAAACCCTGTTTAAATTTTGTATCCCTTAATGATATATATCGTAAAAGAAGACGTGTTCTAATTGTTCATGAACACTCCTGAAGGCATTTAGTAAATGAGGGAGACTTAAGTGCTCACCTTAGGGTAATTAAGGGCAGTAAACATAATCTTTATAACCTCTCAAGTTTCTATATTGCTGTAAATAGATATATTGGAAACATTACTCCCACTGATTAATCAAACGGTCTTGATCAGAATGAATTCAAGTTTAAACCTATCATCAGAAAGTACAACCTAAATGCTACAAATCTACTTTGGGTTTGCTGACGCTATCTGGTAATAGCTGTTTAGAATAGTCGACCCAACAGCCCCATTATTTGTATTGGGCTTGTGACGTCCAAGATTGAAGTGCTGGATAAAAGTTTTCTAAAGAGTGTGGACCAAATGAATTGTTGATACCATTGCTTCAGTGGAGTTGCTTCACATTGTTATTCACATCTGAGATACAGCTGTGAGAAAGCTGATTATCAACCTGAGGTTTTTGTAGCTAAGCTTTAGGCCCGATCCAGACTCCACTATCGTATAGAATATTTTGCTTATAATATTCTATGCTGACTACAAAATGACTTTAGTCATCGAATTTAACTGTGTGTTTTATTATTGTTTCCTTAATATATATATCAGTTTGAAGTTGACCCAAATATTTTAACTTTCAGATCCAGTGCACGAGCTTCTTCATGTTGTGACCTGTAGTCCTGTCTGTCTATACACCATGAAACCACATGGTCAGAGTCTACAATTCACCGACTTGTACGGAGTGTTCCCTGGGTTACAGAGGAAGATGGTCAAGGCTGCAGCATTAGGGGCTCCATTGCATGGCCAGGTCTTGCTGCATGAGGAGGCTGTAAGTACAAAATGATACACTAGAAAGAAAATGGTCAGTTTTGTAATTCACCATCTTATGTGGAGTGTTCACTAGGCCTGGGAGTTTCGGGAATTATTGCTCCCGAGACTCGAGTTGGTTTTTCGGGCAGGACTCGGGATTCCCGAAAATAATCCTGAAATATGAGAGTGCCGTTCACGTACGCAAAATTGTGTTTCATTGCATGTACTATGCTATGTCATGTGTGTTAGACTGCCGAATATGGCAACTTGTAATGCTGTCATTTTTTGACAATTTGATACCGATTTTCAGACTTACCAAACCACTAGTCCATAAGAAATGTTTTTAAAATAATGACGATGTCCTTTAATTTTATTATTTTCAATGTGAAATTCGAACATTTTCAAATGGTCGAACTCGGGTTGCGCTGTGTTCTTTTTGTCCACTAGCTAAGCTTGTTGGTCGTGTTTCGTGTACACCATGTGGTACACGGTTCAATTTTTAGATGATGGAGAATTTGTTAATGCATTACTATAATTTGAACTGTTATAGACCAAATTTTTTACTAATACATTGTTGCAACCACAAATATTATAAAATGAAGGAAAAGTAAAGATTATTGCGATAAAATCAAGATCAAAATGTTGCTTTTTTCATGTTATTTACGCAAATAAAACCCGGAAGTAAACGGCGCTATTTCAGCGGTACCCAGTTTTACGTTGCTCCAATGCAATGCTACTAGTACCGGTGGGAAAAGATCGCGTGACTCGGTGATTCGATCTTGTTATGAACTGCGCATGTGTAAGTGTGATAGTTAGTAGTTTATGAAAATAAGAACATCGCCATCTAGTGACATTAATAATAAAATAAACAAAACAAGTTCATTTTTTGCGATCGAAGCGTAATTTTTTTGTTGATAAAATGACATTTTATCGGACAGCTTTGGTTTGTTTCGTGTTTTCGTCTATCGCATATTTCTTACGGAACACGAATCTTGCGTTCGTGTACCGGTACAACACTACTTTCGGATCATTGGTAATACATTAAAATGGATTACTACAGCTTGCATACGTAAATTGTAAGTTCAATTACACCTACTACGAAAATGAAAAGTTGGTACTTTTAAATCGGGAAAATTTTTTTGTTCCCGAGTCCCGACTTTCACGGGCGGGACTCGAATTCCCGGGTCCCGATCCCAAATTTAGTGTTCACTAGATTTGGCCAAAAAAATTAATTGTTGTGTTGCCCTCAAGTGGGATTTCTGAAAAATTGTGTCGGTCGGTCGGAAAATATTTTTTTTTAAACTATTTTTTTTTAAAAGCACCTAAAGTACCAAATTTGGGTGCATTTTCCACTATTTTCAAAATATTTTCTCAAAAAATACCCAATCTGAGCAAAATTGGGTGCTTTCCCGACCCTAATATTTTTTTTTTAAATTTTGAATAGGGTCGGTCGCTGAGGGCAACATAACAATTTATTTGTTTTGGCCTTACAGAGGAAAATAGTCAAGGGTGCTTCAGTTACATTGCCTCTGTCTGTGCGGTTGGTTGTGGTGTTGGGTATTTCCACAAATTTTCAATGAAACAAACGCCACCCCTTTTCTTTGGGTGGTGTTAAATGTTTAGGGATCTAAACACATAGGGGCACATGGCAAGGTCCTGCTACATTAGGAGGCTGTAAGTAAAAAATGACATACCAGTGGGTTATGCCCTTGGGCAATACATTTAATCTTGATTTGTTTGTCGATCTAAAGCATTGTGAGATAGCTGTTCTATCCAAGTGCTGATTGGTTTGTGTCTAAGCTTGCAATCTAGCAGGGATGCCAATTTTCCTAATTTATAAGGAATTCCTAATTTTTTGTCATTTTGGACAACTTTTCCTATTTTTTTTTTCAAATTAGAATTTGAAAAATTCAAGATTTTTTTATTAAAGTGATAGAAAGTTGCATAAAAATGGTTAAAATGGTAAAAATGTGCATGAAAAGTGAGATTTTTGCACCCAAAATATCAAAAATCTTCTCCAAAAGGGAAAGCTTTTCTCACTCCGCTCGAAATTAGTATCCTACCAAGACTAATTTCCTTTTTTCTTTCCATACCCAAGTGGCATCTCTGATCTAGACAAAATGATTTTGGCAATTTCATGAAAGTACATAATAAATATAGATAGATGGTCAAGTCTAAACAAATATCTAATATTCACAGAAATAAATAATTTTGAAGCTTTAATTATCATGTTATGGGTATTTGAAATTCAAATTCCAAATAAATGAAACAAATGTGGAGCACAAAAATGGTAAAACTCATTACAATTGTTCTATTGAATAAAATTGTTGTGTTTGTTAAGTGTCTTGAAATACCATTTATAAAACAATTTTTGGTTTTAAGTGTAAGAAAACAATGTCTTATCTTTTTGCAGGGCAATGTCGTCTTACTGGTTGACACCAATGCAGCAGCTGTCCACCGTCTCTTCCTCACTTCAGCTTTTGACACTGCAAAGGACAAGATTATGAAGCGTTTTACTAGTTCTGAGACAGAGACTTACAAGATGTGCAGTGATTTTTCTCATGAGAATTGGGTTGCCTTTTATCAACAAGGAGGGTAAGCAATTTTGGTCAACTTTATTTTTGAAGAGCTTAACATAGATTTAAGATTTCATATGAGTGGTGCTCTGGCAATATGAGCGGAAAGTCACGATTTTCAAAATTGAGTTTATGGCATATTCTAATTCTCTATTATCTCAGCTTTTGAATGATATATAATATGTCATACTTTCTTTCTACAATTTTCATTTAGAGATCGAAATACAAGACAGTCCACTCAATATCTGGCAGTAAAAAATTGTCGCAAATCGATTTTAAAGTTACAGATTACTATAGTGTATAATAGCAAAATGCGATCAATTACCCGTAAATAATTGCACTTCCCGGCATAATTGACCTTCAAAACGCGAATTATAGGTTAACACTAATACATTAATGCGTTTTATGTCAAAAAACGAAATTTGATCTTTTCATCATATTTTTACTTTAGCAGCCATTTATTCAAAATCTTCAATCGCGACTTTCCGCTCATTTTGCCAGAGCACCACACATATATTTGGTGTAAGATTGTATGAGTAATTATCTGAAAAATTCCTTGCGCCCATGTTTAATAATTTTCAGCCCTTAAGTACTTTGACCCTTTATTTCAGTCGTATCGCATATGTCATGCAATATGTGGTTTTTGATGCCAAGCTAGAATATTGCCCTCAAAAAAGTTCCTAAATAGCGCAGCAAAGTCTCAAAGACTGTAAAGGGCACTTAGCATGATATCTAAGAGTAAAATTCAAGTTTTATTTCATCATTTCCAATGTTGGAAAGATTCAGGAATGAATGGAAAGAGTTAAACCAGAATTTCTGTTTTTTGTGATAGATACATTTAGCAGATTTTTACCCAAGGCCCCATTACCCCCATCCAACTTTGAATACTAAAAACTTTCAGTTCTCCCCATGACAAACTAATGAGTGATAAAATATCCTACATTCAAGTTTTTCACATCAACATTATTATAACTCTGTTTAGGTATATTCTTTACATTTTTGGTTACATTTTTGTGTTTTGCATTGTGCATATGAACTATGCATAACCAAATTTTTAAATCATGCTAAATAAACATTATTTTGAAGGATAGGTAACATTGGACTGGTGATTTTATTTTGTTTCACATCAAAGCAATTTTCTTCTTCAACTATTGCCATAATCTTGATATTAACTTAATCTTTATTACATGACACAAGTAAAAATTTGCAAATGTAACACATCTGTTTTAAAAGTTAGAGTCGCCTAGCTAAATCAAGTTAACTATGCCTTTTAGTACCAAACAACACTTCTAAGCATGCTGTGTATTGCTTTTGTACAATTTCTCATGCGTCATGTAAGATGCAGACATCAATTTTCAATCATGATCAGTGGTCCTGCTAAGGACATATGGCGTGCCATTGGCCCAGGATCTGGGATATATTTTTTTTTATTGCCACAACACTTTTCTGAAATTGTGTGAGAAAGATTTCTTTACACGTTTTATTCAACCAGTTTCAGTTCACGATTTTCGGGGGACGGGTTGGCGCAGTGTTTCTGACCTCGCCTTTCACCGTTGCGGCCCGGGTTCGGGTTCGATTCCCGGTCGGACCTAGGTTGTACGTGAATTTGGTTGTCGATCCATACTCGTCCCCGCAGGTTTTCTCCGAGCACTTCGGTTTCCTCCTGCATCTAAAATCGAAAATTCTTTCCACTATTCTGTCTTTCGCACCACGGAGGCATCCCTTGAATTTAATGCATATGCACTATTGGGATTAGCCTGGCTTTCAGCCGAATGTTATAAATAAATATAAATAAAAAAATAAATTTTGGCGCAAGCACCTCTTCAACTTTGTCAAAATTGTTTGAATTGGCTCAAACTCAAAAACCTTAGAGCAAACACTGATCATGATAGCAAATTCTGTTCCCTATTGAAATTATAGCTATCATGATGTATCTTACTCAAAACTCCTGATTTTTATTTTTATTTTAGGAATACAATAGATGTACTTGACATACTGAATGGCAAGGCACACTCCTTAGATGTGCCCATCCAAATAGCCTCCCTGCACTTGGCATCACCTGATAGATGGATGATCACTGAAGTGGATTCTCCAAGGTATGGTTCATTGAATGGATCTGAGGTTGGTTTGGGATGTGAAAAAGAGGGGGGGTGGGGCTTGGAAAAAATTATGATCGTCATCTTGGTGTACAATCCCTAGATGTGCCCATCCAGATAGCCTCCCTGCACTTGGCATCACCTGATAGATGGATGGTCACTGAAGTGGATTCTCCAAGGTATGGTTCATAGAGTGGATCTGGGGTTGGTTTGGGATGTGAATAGGAGGGGAAGCTTAGAATAAATTACGGTCATCATCTTGGTGTAGAAATTCATTGATGTGCCCATCCAGATAGCCTCACTGCATCTGACTTCACCTGATAGATGGATGATTACTGAAGTTGATTTTCCAAGGTATGGTTCAATGAATAGATCTAGGGTTGGGTCAGGATGTGAAAATTGGGTAGGCTTGGAACAAGTTATGATCATATGGTTCATAGAACGGATCCGGGGTTGGTTTGGGATGTGAATAGGAGGGGAGGCTTAAATTATGGTCATCATCTTGGTGTAAAATCCATAGATGTCCCCATCCAGATAGCCTCCCTACATCTAGCTTCACCTGATAGATGGATGATTACTGAAGTGGATTCTCCGAGGTAAAGTTCTTGGATCTGGGTTTGGTTCATGATTTTCGATGGAAAACGTAAAATATAACAGTATAAAGTCACATTTAGTAGTATAAAATGCATATTTCCTCTAAATAATGACCCACAAGCCGTGCATTGCTTGGTATTCATTATAAAATCCATGGAATGACATCATTCTTTAAAATATATGTGAAGAGTAAAAAAAAAAGATCAACCGACCGACCGACCCAAATTTTTTATTTTTACAATGAAGGGCAAACAAACAATTATTTGGTCTTATTGAAGTGGATTCGCCAAGGTATTGATCATTGAATAGAACTGGGATTGGTTCAGGATGTGAAATGGAGGGGAGGCTTAAATTATGGTCATCATCTTGGTGTAGAAATTGACAAGGCAAAATCCATTGATGTCCCCATCCAGATAGCCTCCCTGCATCTGACTTCACCTGATAGATAGATGATCACTGAAGTAGATTCTCCAAGGTTTATCACAGTTATACATTTAACTCCATATAGCAACCTTAGATGGATCGTAACTTGATTTCTGGAAATAGAGCGAAGTTCATTAATGTGTCGTTTTAATCCTTTAATCCGTAAAGCATGGTCTTTGCAAATATTTAAAAAAGAGATATATTATCTTGCCAACATGGCTTTTATCATATTTTGTGGATGTTCCTGTATTTAATTGCATGCACTAAACTTCTTTAGTAATTGAAGTGGTAATCACTGACTTTGATTTACTATATTTCATCCCTTATTTTGATGCTTTCACGTCGCCAGCTCATGAAAACACTCTATAGGTCTGACATGTAGGTATAGAATGCAAGTTTGGGATTTGCCTCTCAACATGTTTTATAAATCTTTATTTGTATAGGAAATATCTGTTGACCAACAAGCTAACACAGAATGGACTTGAATGTCAGCTGAACTCTATTATGGAGAAACCAGTGGAAGATGAATATGGTATGTGTTATTAAGGTTTCTGTTGAGACTGTTTTTTCATGTCGACGTCAAAATACTTGTCAACATAAAGTTGAAAGAGTTTATTTTTGCGGGAAAAACAAAATTGTTTGGATAAGCTCAATTACCCATTTTAGACATATAATATATAGTAATGTGCTAGTTCTTTCTGCGTACGACAATATGGATGATATAAACTTTGTAACTTTATATCTTCTGTAACTTTTTGTTGAGAATCAGCGTAATAATTTTTAAAAGATGGTTGTAAATGACAAACAAATAATAAGTATTAAATTATTTATGTGACACTTTATAGCTCAACCGCTAATAAACAGCCATAAATTGACAATTAAACGTAAGTTTTTATGAATTTTTACTTGCCCAGTTTTTTCGACAAATCAGATTTCATGTCTACATGTCTAGATATGCTGTATGTCGACATAAATGTTAACATAAGGCATGTCAACAGAAACCTTATGTGTTATGCATGGAACTGATGTAGCTTGATATTTGAAATATACAAATATGCACTCGTCACAGGATGGACTTGAATGTCAGCTGAACACTGAATATGCACTTGTCTGCTCGAAAAAATTGTTCAGTAAAATATAAAAATGATATGATGACTTAAGTCAAGTCTTAACAATTTAGACTTCTGCTAGTTTTTTATTCATTCTGGTAATTTATTTTCTAATATTTATTGATAGAGCATATCATTAGTTAAGGGCCGTACGAAGGCATGTAAGCCAAGGGGGGCAAACACATTTACCGTCCCGAAATTCGTTTTTGTTCCGATGTATATACCGGCGTGAATATTTTGCTAGTTTCAGCCAAAAATCGATATAAAAACTTGATATTTGTGCTAAAATTGGCTTATTTTGACTTAAAATTTGCGGGACAGTAATATCGGGACGGTAAAAGTAGTAACATATCGTCCCGTGCCCCCCTGCACCCCCCCTGCTTCGTACGGCCCTGCCCTGATTAGTGATACTGTATTAGATAAATGAATGAAGAAAAAACAAAAATATTGTCAATCTAGAAGAAAGAAAAATAACTTGCACACATTTTTTTTACTCATGAAGCACCATGTCATCTTTGAGGTAAGACAAAGTATTTATTCATTATCTTCACATCAATGTTTTGCTCATTATTCTTCAAATCCATGTATACAGGTTCATCGTCCCTTGTAACCAATGAACAGTTGAGTGTTGCTACGACCTCATTAGGCAAAGAAACACTGTCTAAATGCGTAGGAGAAAACATTGACGCACCGAATAGAATCCTGGCTGATAATGGTAACTATGGTGATGTCGCTGTAGGATTCCCTGACCTTATGGTAAGATGTTTGTAATGGTAAGATGTTTGTATTTGAAAAGATAGCGCTTGATGCATGGGCATCCTTTCATTTTGAAGTGTGTGGGGGGGGGGTCCAGGTGGCGGAGCCCCTGGCGGGTGTCCAGTGGGTAGAGCCCCTTAGTGGGGTCCTGAAGCCCTAGCGCATTCCCTTTTGCATTCCAAGGGTGTTCCTAACACATATTTTTGTGGGTAATGTGAAGAAATTTGCAAATTAATCGTTTGTATTCAAAACGACATTTGATATTGTGTCCCCCACCCTTCAAAACGTGGGGGGGGGGGGGACGTGTCCCCCTGTCCCCCCCCTGAAATGACACCCATGGCTTGATGGATGCATACTCCAGTTTAAAGAATATGAACGGGGAATGTTGGTGGTCCAAAATAGATCTAAAATGGCATTGTTTTTTGTATTACCACTTGCCACTGGAGAAATAGAGTATATGAGCTGAGTTCATTTTGTCATGTGAGTGTAAGAAAGTTGTATCTGCAATAGCTGCCATTTGTCATAAATTTGAATGGCACGCTGTGGAATGTCCAGTCTTGGGTCAGTGGCTCTTGAAATGGTTCTTCAGGTGATGATGTCACCTGAAGAACCATTTCAAGAGCCACTGATATATGGGAGAGAAGTTTCGAGTGATTTTTCACATTATAGTGATAAGGTGTTTAATAAATATAACATAAGGCAGCCATTGTTGATATGACTTTCTTGCACTCATATGACGATCTCATGTTCTGTATCAGTAAATTTGTTGTGCATTTTGTTTGGAACCAAGAAGTTTACAAAGTTTTATCCTTTCGGCCATACTTGAGATTGCCTAGCTAGATTGGCCACAAACAAATGATTATGAAACTAACAGTGCTCAGTATAATATTTTCTGCATCTTTGATCTGTGCATACACTTCCTTTTAGGCTTGGCGTCCTAAGACAGTAGCTTGCCCGAGTGACATTTGTTCACCCTACCTAGGAAACTTCATTCCAATGAGAAGTGACATTCGCTTAACAAATATCAAGACATTTCCTCGCTACTCTTCAGATTGAATTGGAGAGAAGATCAATCCAAATATTCTTGTTTTTGTTTATTTAATAATCACTGCATTGCGACATGCACAAATGACATTCGCTTTCATCGATTTAAACAAAATGCTTATAATGAAAGTAACATTCGCTCTCCGTTTTAGCGAATATGTCAGATGATATATCACGAGCGAATGTCACTCTGCCGAGCGAATGTCTTTGACTTTGAACGCAAAGCCTAAGCCTTTGACTAATCCATAATGTTGCACAAATGCAATTTTTGATAAAGCTATATGGTATTAAAATCATATAATTTACCTCTTTTGCCTTGATTTCACAGTCTGAAGTTGACGTCTACACTACTCCAAGACCATCCATACTAGACAGGAATGCCACTGAATCCAACGACCCTCTTGAAGCTTTCATGAGGAAATCCTCTACTCCTTCATTCAAGAGGGATATAAAACCTGTTATACTTCCAGAGGCTGGCCAAGTCATCAGATCAGTTCCTGTTGGTGCCGTACCTAAAGATGTCTTCCCTGAAAGTAAGTCAAGTCTAAATATTTAGCCATATTTGGAGTTGTTTTATTACATAAAGTTTATAATGTGTTGAACATAAGCTAATATGAAATGGGTACTGGTTTGTTGAAAGATGCTAGGTTTGCCAAATAAACTTTCATTAAAGTTCATCTGTATTGGTTGATATGGTTAAATGTCAAACTTTTGATCACAACACATATGTTATAACAAGATCCTTCATCTTTCATGAGTAAAAATGAGACCATTTCTCCAATCTTGACTTTAGAGGTATTCGACCTCAGAACAGACTCACATTGACCACCAGAAGTTTGTGTCTCCCTTGTCTCTGATGATTGTTGTCTGGGTCAAACTAATGTACATGTATATTGCCTTCTTACCACTTAAAATGGATTTGTTACTGTTAAATTGAAGCAAAAACCAACCTTTACAACATTGTCAATGTAGCAGAGAAATCATAAAATGGCAAGTGGGGTATCTGCAATTAATATACAAGGTAATAATATTGTCTAAGTATCTAGTCTTTAAGGTCCGTATGCACAAAACAGGGCTAAAGTTAGTCCCGGACCAAGTGAAATTTGATTCCTTGAAAAATAACTTGTTTTCTGGAATCTGTGATAATTTATATCCTTGCTTAAAAATCTATTTTCAATAATTTAACCATTTACCGTATTGTTCCTAATAATCGCCCACTGGGCAGCAACATTTCATGAGGGGTAAGCGATTATTAGAGACCAATTTTCAACATAAAAATTTGCACAAAATCGCTAAGTAAGCTTAACAATTACGGCAACTTACTGTTATATGGCCCCCGATAACCCGGAAGTACTGACAATTTTTCATCATTTCCGGGATCGCGACCTCATTGGTAGCGTTTCCTAAGACAGGAAAATGTTACAAAATCGAATGTTTTGTAACACTTCTCTTTGAAATTTTTTGGGGTGGGCGTTTAATAGAGAATGGGCGATTAATAGAAACAATACGGTATCTGTTTTGGAACATTAACATTTTTTTTCAGAAAGTCTTGGTTTAGTCTGGGACTAACTTTAAACTTATTCCCAAACTAAACCATTTTTTGATTCTTATTTTATATTTTTGTTTTAAAACAGACAAATGAATCAAAAAGTTTCAGTTTAAATCAATAAACAAAAACATAATTATTCGTAGATTTCTGTCAAAATATGTTATTATTCAAAATTTCAAAATTAGTTTGAGCCAAACTATAAGCTATTTGATGTAACTATAGTTCTGTTTTGTGAATACAGACCTAAGGGAACAAGTTTACGTTGAAACATCATTACTATCCACAATGAATGATTGAATGTGTGTATCCAGCCACTATTTCCATTACATTTTAATATTTAATTTCCTTCATTTATAGACAAAGTTCCCATCACTATAGCTACCTGTTTGGAGATTGCTGATCTTGGGGATCGCAAAGTCAGATACATCCCTGTCCCAAGGTACGGTGAACAAAATACTTCTGTAACAAAAAATATTGCTAGTCAGGAAGCATGTAACTCATAGATATCACATAAAGAATTGGATGCTACAAGAGATATGATGCTCATCTGTCTGTTAACAGAAGTTGTAAAATCAGTAATTGTACATTCAGGTTTTGTAGATTAAATATAAGATGGTTGTGACAAGACCTAGGTCTACATATGACTCAATATTTCTTGTAGCTAGGCATTCAGAGTTGTTTTTTTCCCATTATCACTGTTTAGGTCCAGTTTACCACTAGCTATGTCGCTTTATGTATTGCCATGTTTGGAGGACCACTGATTTCAGGATTTCAAATTCTTATGATCAGTGTTGTTTTCAAATTATAGATTTTGTGTACAGACATATAGATGATTCCATTGGATTCTAAACAACCTTGACCATGGATCTCATTTTTCTTGCTCTTTTTTCATCAACAGTCCATCCACCAATGTAAACAGACACATGCCATGGGCACCAGTAGCATCATCTGACCTCGCCATGGCAACCACACACAATGAGCACTTGGTTACCGTTGATGTATCCGGGTGTGTCCGTATCTGGGAGACAGGAACCAAACAGCTAGGAAGGTCATTGGGTGAATGGCATAAGATGATTGGTGCTCAGGACAGCAGACCTATACAGGTAAAGGTCAATTTAAGGTTCAAACTAAACCAGGGTTACGGGTTAGCAAGGTCATAGGGTGAATGGCATAAGATGATTGGTGCTCAGGACAGCAGACCTATACAGGTAAGGGTCAAAGTTCAAACTAAACCAAGGTAAGGGTTAGCAAGGTCATTGGGTGAATGGCATAAGATGATTGGTGCTCAGGACAGCAGACCTATACAGGTAAGGGTCAGGGGCCGTATTCATAAAGCACACTTAAGTGCAACTTTTTTAAGAGTTTCCCTTAAATCTGCTGAATTTTAAGACAAACTCTTAGAGTTACACTTAAATGAACAAATATTTAAGAGTTTCCCTTAACTCTTGTGATTTTAAGGGCAACTCTTAAGGGGACCTTGGAGCACCCTTAAGAGTTGCCCTTAAATCACATGGGTATTCTTTACTTATATATTTCACAAAATTTTCTTTTTCATACAAGAAAACACATCCAGTGTGACTAAAGAGAGTCAGCTTAATCCTGTGAAATATTTTTTACAAATTATAGTTCATATTTTTGCACTTAAAATTACATTTAAAAAGAACGAAAATAACGCACTGCAATAAAGCAGAAATTGAGCTTTAAAGTTAAGGGAAACACTTAAGGTAAGTGAAACACTTAAGTGTTTCACTTACACTTACACTTAAGTGTAAAAGTTGCACTTAAGTGTAAGGGAGTTTTATGAATACGGCCCCAGGGGCCGTATTCATAAAGCACACTTAGCTTAAGGGCAACTCTTGCACTTAATTCTTAAGAGTTCCCCTTAACTAAGTGAAACACTTAAGTGCATTAAATTCATGCACTTAAGTCATTTATGAATTTATTACACTTAAGTGTTTCCCTTAGGGCCAACAATAAACTTTGATGGCCAAGGCCAATATCCCCAATTTTTTCACACACCACAATTTTTGGAATAAATGGAGCCCATATTAAAAGCTGCATAAATCAAACAAAAACTCCAAATAATTAATATTAATAAATAAATAATTTTATGAAATGTTGAAAATGAATTGAAACTATAAATAGATTACAGCGCTTTCTGGTGGCCTACATCAACATATGTCGTTATTTTGGTTCACAATTTACGACATTTTAACAAATTGATTCAGATACAGTGAATAATAGGAATCTCATCAATTAACAATATCATTACCTACCAGAACCTAAAATATAATGCTGCTTGGTGTTTATTGGAGCTTACTTGGACCACGGTGGTCAGCAAATACCGTGTGAAGACCGCTTAAAATAACAAATTAGGGAGGAATAGCACACTGTAAATCCCCTGCATTTTTTTATTTATTTATTGTTTTGAGATCATCAAGAAAAAATATAATTTTAAACATGTCTTAAACAACATTTGTCGCAGGTTGTGAATATGCAGTGGTTTTTTTTTCAAATTGGCATACTGTATAGCGGTATTTTTTGCGCTACATTAATTTTTGCGATTTTCGCGCTCAATTCGCCTAGCGGGAAAATAAATGTTGCGCGAAAAGTGGTGTTTTTATACCGCCGCATGTTAAATAAATCACAAGCGCGAAAATTAAAACACACGAAATGATTCAAAATTAGCTTTGCGTAAAAATTACTGATCGCGAAAATATCAGCGTTTATGTTCGTTTACTGTTCAATAATGAGCAAGATGGGCTGTTTAGACTAATAAAGATTCCTTTTCCTTATATTATTCAATTGATTAAAATTTGTTATTGTTTACCATGGAATTTTATGACAGATTGTAGATGTACCCTACATTCAGAAGTTCTTGGATAACATGTGTGTATTTTCACTTAATTAGAGAGCCTTTCTCATTTATTTAAATCTTTTTGTCATAGATAACAAAGGAAAAGGAGCTTGGGAAAGAGATAACGTCCCCTCCTAAACATGGCAAGGTTGATCCTGGCAACACACCACATCATGGCGGAAACACATGGGCAGGTGGAACAGGTAAGTATGCTTTATCAGGATCCAGTCAGTGTTGCCAAAAAGTAAAAGCCCCAAATGACTTGAGCAGACTTGAATGCCTCCATTTAAACACCAATGCTGACAACTTCATTACACTATACTCTTTAAACCTTGAAGTATGCAACAAGGAGACAATTTACACACATAAACCAATATGACCATATGGGGAAGTAAATTAGTCTGTTCTTTCTCGAATCGTAATAACGTACCAAATCTCAATGAATATTCAAATTAACTTATTTTAAATGTTTTTTCCATGGAGTAGCACAAAATTAGCTAAAAATAATACTATAAAATCATAAATGATTCATGACAAAAAGTATAAATATGCAGTGCTTTGGTCAATTCTAATCAATCATTACGAGTACGTGTCTTACACAATACAAAAGCACCAGTTCATAATGTTGTGGAATACAAGGGACATGCTATGTATCATAACAGAGTCTGACTGCTTGTTGCATACTGCAAGTTTATAGGCAATATGTGTTCAAGTCTTGTATCTCCCCTCAATATCTATTTCCTTTGGCAGGTGGTCAGGGTACAGCTGGTCTTGGTGGAGTTGGTGGTCCATATCGTCTTGATGCAGGACATGATGTCTTCCAAGTGTCAGACAAGGACAAGGCTAATGTCCCGCTAGAGGTAAATTCCCTAAAAATCCTAACTATTTTCTTGATATGTAAATATACATATACACATAACAACAAACTTTGAGAATAAACAAAATTGAATTTAATACTTTGTGGCAAAACCAATTCTCCTCTAAATCTGATATCTGAAAAAAAGTTTTCATTGAATTGAGCAGAAAGTTAGTGCAAAGGCAAACTGAGTTCCAACTTGGAATAGAAAAATGTAAGTTTCTTTTGTATGGTAAGCGTGCCATTTTTAGAGATACATATTTTGAAAAACACTGTTATTGTAAATGTGCAATGTATAAATTGTTTTTACTTGGACTGTGGATGGAGAGTAGCATTATGTTAGACTGTAATATCAGGAAAAATGACAAAGACGACAAAATAGCTTTTATGCTATAAAATAGATATGGCAACTAGCTCATATTAATAATCCTTTATTAATTAAAAAAAATAACTACAAAAGAAGCCAAAATAAATGTCTAAGATTCTAAGTCTTGACACATCTTATGTTGATTCTTATAGATTCAAGCCGCTGGACTGTTATTTCATGGATTATGATATGTGATTTCTTAATAATATTATGCATCTTTTGTGTCTTCAATGTTGTTAGATTCAAGCAGCTGCAAGAGAGATGGCTCAGAAAGCATTCAGAGAGAGACTAAGAGAGATTGACATGTCTGAATACGACGCAGAGATGTATGAGAAATTTGCCGGCAATGTCAGGAGACAGGTGAAATCGCTGAGGGTACTTCTGGATAGTTTACAGGTAATGTATGTTACTAAACCTCTTGAATACTAGGTCCATACATCTTGTTTTGGGTCAAATAGAGGAGACGTGTAAAAAGTAAATTTGACTATTTTTCTGTATGTGCGTTAACACTCAAATACAACTGCGCATGTATGTGTTTACGCATTGATGTGTGTTTTACAAAAATTTGGGGAAGTAGTAAAAACTTCTGCATGGTACTATCATATCGCAAACTGAATTTGTTTGGAGAAGTATTACAAAATACTGTCTCTCGGTTTTGGATAATCGATCATCCAACACGTCTGGAACAGTATTTGCGATACTTCATCTTAAACCATGTTGTATTTGTTTACTACTTGATATTGTTTACCAAATGTATAGTGATATATTTTGCCTTTTTTGTACATGTCTTTCAATTTGCATAGTTTTATTCCAGTGGAATATGCAAAATTGTCATAACTGAAGTTGAGTGATGAAAAGTTCTATATGGATGGGCATACACTTCAGTCATGCAGTCTTTAAAATGAGCTCCCCTTTTCGAGGGGTTTTTACACATTGACGCTTGTTGTAGTACGCAACCCACTGCAATTAACACAGTTGGATGTGATTGGTTGTTACCTCGATTATCACGCCAAGTCCTTGTCACTGGGAAAAATTGACCATGAGGATCGTCATGCATCAGCTTTGTCAGTTTTAAATTCTGAATTAAGCGTATGCACATATTGCGTATAGAAGCTCGATTGTTTGAATATTCTGGATGTGATTTTCAGGGAGCTTATTTAGGAGAGTTAGAGTTTATGTTAAGTGGTAGATGCTACCTGTTTGAACATGTCTTAATCTAAGAGGCATATATACTATAGAAGAGCATGTGTTTTCATGTTGAACCTATAACAAAGTTGTTTGTATTTTGATTAGACCAAAAAAAAATGGAACTCTGTCTCAGCTTCCTTAGGCCCAAAACCCTAAGCACTATGCGGTTTGTTTGTGGTTTTTTTTCAGTCAAAAAGGCTATATGCTACGCGGAAATCTTTTTTTATTATGATTTTAGGTCACTATTTTTTTTTGGCTGCTTTGCGGCCAAATTTTTTCCTATTTTTTTATCTCTCGATGTAAGAAAAAAAATAAAGAAGCAAAAAATCTCCTGAAAACCAAAAAAAAAGAAAAGAAATCCGGTAAAAACCCTATGCGCACGGGAAGCTGAGACAGAGATCTTTTTTTCTTTGGCATTAACTCCCTCCATTTTCATATTTACCATTATTGTAATAGTAACTTTTAACTTGTAATGTTTACATTGATGTGACAACTTGTGACAAGTTTTGACAAGTTGTATGATAAATTAGAATAGACTTTACGGAAAACACAGATACACTTTATTAGTTACACCCTTTTACTCATGCAGTACAGAATAGTACTTCTGCACCCAGGTATGTGTTTAGATAATGTTGTTACTGTTGATTATGCGCTAAGTTTGAATATTTATTGCATACAGGCAAAAGGAAAAGAACGTCAGTGGTTGAAGCATCAACCATCTGGGGAACTTGATGAAGGGAAACTGATTGAAGGTTTGACAGGAGAGAAGGCCATCTACAAGAGAAGGGGTGACAAGGAACCTGAGGTAAGGGCTTGTGGTGTGGAGGTGTGCCTAGCTAATTATAATAAGGCTGATGAGACAAATTGGTATCAGCTATCCGGAGCACTGGATAGAGGGAATAGAGGGATGGTGAGTGAAGGTCTGACTGGAGAGAGGTCGATTTTGAAGTGGTGACAAAGGAATCTTGAGCTTAAAGAGTTGGTGGTGGTCACTACTCAGCTGATAACAAATGCCAATGGTTGAAGCATCAATAAGACTGGGTCAAGGATGGCTTATGGTGAGAGGAAAATTAATAAGTAAATAGGTGATGTGTGATGATGGGTGGCTAGTTAGATACACATCAAGTAAGGTTAATCTGAGGAATTGCTGGATGATGGAAAATTTATTGACTGGAGAGAGCTCTACATTTATTTAAGAGAAGGGATGATAAAAACCTAAGGTAATTTAAGGGTCCTCTGTTCTAGCATTGTCACTATTTTTCAAAGCTAATATAAGGGCACTACTGCATTATGAAAAACATGAATAATTGGAGGGCTAGTCAACTGGATGAAGAAAGCTTACTGAAGGGCTAGTCAACAACTAGATGAAGAAAGCTTACCGAAGGTGTGACTGGAAAGAAGGCTATCTGCAGGGGAATTCTTAACCATGCAATGAACCTTTAACCTCTTTAGAGAAAACAAGCTTAAAACAATTAAAAAGTTGTACAATATGCAGATGTAATTGAATTTTGATCATCTGTTAGACCAATTGAATATAAAGACACACTAAGTGTTGGATATCCCTTGTAAAAACTCAATCATATGTATTCCTTACACAGCCTGGTACTCCTCAAGTGAAGCCCAAACGTCTACGATTAGTAGTTGATGTTAGCGGCAGCATGTATAGATTCAATGGCTATGACGGACGACTTGATAGGACTATGGAGAGTGCCCTCATGGTTATGGAGGCTTTTGAAAAATATGAAGACAAGTTTACAGTAAGTTTCAAAGTTCATTGTCATTGCATTGTGTATGTGTGTAGGGCTCCATTCACATTCTGGCTGGTTGCTGTTGTTCAGAACAATGCTTATTAGCAATAAGACAGAATCTGCAATTAGGCCAAAAAAATAAATTGTTTGGTTGTCCTTCACAACTTTTTTTGAGGAAGTGCGGGCGGGCGGATTTTTATTTTTTTTTAGATTTTTGTTTTCAAATGTAAGTCAAAGTTACGCCAAATTATGGCCTCTATAAAGATGCAAATAAGTCTACTGTACCGAAAAATCTCTTTATACAAGTTTTAAAACAGTATTAAAATGAAAACAACAATTTAAAAAATATTTTCAAAAAATCAAAATTCTGAAAAGAAAAAAAAAACTTTTTTGGAAATTTGAAAATTAGGCGCGGTATACTTTTGTACAGTAAATACTTTTTTCCAGTTTTGAAAAATAGGGGCGGGCGGTCGAGGACAACAAAACAACTTTTTTTTGACCTTATGGGTGATAAACTGCAGAATATGGTTAAAGTGTTCCCTCAATAAGATAAGGACAAAAAGAAAAAAAAAGTTTGAAAATAGAATAGCCTTTTATCACACACATTATTGGAGAAATTAAAAAATATATATAGTGGAAGCTCGTTAACACAAAATCTGTTAACACAAAAACGCTGATAACAGAAAATGTTTGTTGGGTCCCAAATATTGATTTCCTTTGTGAAATCAGTTGGATAACACAAAATCCTGATAACCCAAACTAGACTTTGGTCCCAGTGATTTTATGCTAACGAGGTTCCACTGTAGTACAAATTAAGGCTCCAAACACATCCGTTTCAGTTTTGGTTCAAGTGCAGCGGCGTCATGTCACACAATTGTTGATGCATTTTCAACAGTCATGCAACACAGTGGCGTGCCCAGGATTTTTTGAGTGGTGGGGCACAACCATCAGTTTCCCCCGAATGACCAGCCTCTGTGGAAGGTTACAATTTATGCTGCATATAGTGCAGAAGTATAATACAGATACCTGTTTGGCATCAGTTGACATCAAATTGGCATCAGAAATGCCATTTAAGCGTCACTGATTCCAATTTTGCATCACAGATTTTAGTTCAGCGTCACAGATGCCAGAATAGCATCACAGAAGCTACATCAGCATCACCGATTCCAAATCAGCATTACAGATTCCAAATTTGGCGTCAGTGATGCCATGTGATGCCATATGATGCCATTTGATGTTTTTTGATGCTGTTAGATGCCATTTGATGCTTGTTGATGCCAAAAGTAGGAAAGTGACGCCGATTCACTTCTCCTAGTGAAATTTAGAGGTGGACGGCTGGCCGGACGAAAAATTATGTAATTTTGAAAATGCTCGTGAAAAAAATCGTCAATTCAGCTAAAAAAAAATTTAAAATCGTGAAATTTGCGCAAAACTTGGCAAATTTTGACTGAATATTGATATAATACCCAAAATTTGTTGCTTTTTCACATTTAAATTATCAAAAACTAGGGAAATTCAAGGTCTCACTAGTGCACGACACGTTTTTCAATGATTTTCAAAACATGCAAAACTATTTTTCTTCTCTTTTCTTTTGTTTGTTTTTCTCTACTCCCCTTTCTTTTCTTTCTATCTTTTTTGTGTCAAGATCCCCGAATGGGCCTTTTCCCCCGAATGACTTTTGTGTCAAGATCCCCGAATGGGCCTTTTTTCCCGACTGACTCACCAAACTGGGGGGAACCCCTCCCCCACCCCTTTGGGCACGACACTGATACAACATATATGCTAGAAGCTGACTAATTTATTTTGTAACTTGGTTTATACTTAAATGCTGATATAACTGCATTCTAAAATGATGTTAATAACTGTTACTTGTTTTACAGTTTGATATCGTAGGCCACTCTGGGGAGGATTTCAACATTGTCTTTGTGAATGGAGACAAGCCGCCCAAGAATAACAAGGAAAGACTGGATGTTATCAAGGTAAAGAATCAATGGACCACTGAATTTTGTTCAAGAGATTAAAAGGACCTTAAAAGTTAGCTCTTTGAGTCACTTTAGGTCTCTTTTGACTAACCAATTCATAAACTGTATTCTGATCCCTGTTTAGTAAAGACAAAGATCGAGGTGGCACCCTTTATTTTAAAAACTGTATAATCAGGGCCAGATTTGACATGGTAAGTCTGCAGAATTCAGCAGACTTCTTAAGTGTGTAAGTCTATAGGGAAAATGTTTTATTTAAATATTTATCCGTTGCTGCTTGTTGCTAAATGCAAAAATACAGGGTTGTGTTTGGAAGTGACCAATAAACAACATCTATTCAGCTAGAAATATGAAAGTAACGCTCAGTTATGCTGAAGTGGTGTACAATTGTGCATTAATTGTTTTCAATGGGAAAATTGGCAGCGGTGATGTCACAAGTGGGCAAACGTTTTTTGGTAATTTTGCAAAATGTTCTTCTTGTTGTGACTTTAAAAGAACTTAACCTAGAAAGTTGATTGAACCATCATTTTGTTGAAAATTTTGTAATTCCACTTTTAAGAAGATATTTCCCTCTTCAATTTTTTTTTCCAAACCCCTTTGGAAATTGTTTCAGAAATCTTGTAGCTTACTCAAACCAAAATTTAAGAAATAAAGATGTGCACTTCACCCTATAGAGCCTTGATG
>JXSR01S035424.1:3260-14463 GCA_000969725.1 Ophiothrix spiculata
CCAACATACAATATCTCACAACACTGATAAATATTGACAACCAGAAAATTACAGAAAATTACTTATAACAATAAGGTACGAAAAACTAGCCAGACTCGATAACACTCTTACATCTTCAATAATACTTCAATACTCACAGTGACACCTATCTAACGGTTGTGTATTGTCCAGTTTTATTGAAAATGTCATGTTGTCCATGCCTAATAAAATTCTTCATTTTCTTGAGCTATGTGCTTAGATGTTTCTTTCTTTTTTTTCGATGGAAATGTTTATTGCTTGTGACATTACATACTTAACTATCACGTTTTTAATACTGAATACTATATTTGTATTAAAAGGGACTGGCCTAGATTCTTCCCACTAATTTTTACCTACATATTGTTTTACTTTAATCGATAGAACATGTTTATAGTAAGGCCCTGCGGGGAAACCGAAACCCCGAATTTCCCGGACCGGACCAAAAATTATTACCGGTGTCGACTCGGGGTCGGGGAAAGTTTTCATTCGGTCCGGGAAATGCAAAAGACGTTCGGGGTAACAATAAAATGGACAACAATTATTTGCTGTGTCTATAATATCATAATCCTTGTTAGACACCATTCTAATGACTTGAAATTCGGGGTAACTCGGGGTCGGGGAAAAATATCCATCTTGACCGGGAAATCATGAAAAACTACCGGTCCGGGTCAGTCCGGTCTAGAAAAAATCCTTTCTGGTCGGGGTCGGTCGGGGCAAGCTAAATTTTTATCGGGTCGGGCGAGTCGGAAAAAAATTGTCGGGGAACGACGGGGTCGGGATGAGAAAAAACCTGCCCCGCAGAGCGTTAGTTTATAGTAATATAAACCTACAAGTTGTTTCCATGATTTTGAGGAATATTTGAGAAAATTGCAATTCTTTACCTACTTTAATTTATTTCGCCGGCGCAAAAAACTGGTGTAAAAACAGTGTTTCTAGTTTGAAAACTTAAAAAAAATCTAGTTTCTACACTCTTAAAAAGAAAGGATCAAATATGAGCTTACCCTTTTCCGGATCAATTTTGATCCAAATTCTCCTCAAATTTGATCCTTTTCGGATCAAACACACTCTTTTTTAGGATCAAATTTGAGGAGAATTGATTCGGAAAAGGCTAAGCTCATATTTGATACTTTATCGGATCAATTTGATCCTTTCTTTTTAAGAGTGTACACCTGTGATAGCTAAACAATTTTTTTTTCTATTTTAACATGTATTAAATTATATCTACGAGCTTTTTTTAATCTTTTATGTGGTAAATCCATCTGAGGTACAAGTTTTTGCATCTTTGCAAATTATTTTTTTTTTCTATTTTTGCACTTTTTTTTTATTTTTGGATTGTTTACAGTGGTAATTTATATAGCTTGACTCAAAATAATAATCTACATTTTCCATATAAAAATAAGATTTAAAAAACTCAGTATTGCTATAATTATTTATGCCTCCTTAAAGAGAAGTAAATAATGTCATATGATAACATATAGAAGCACGGTGTGACACCTTTCCATATTAAAATAGTTGTCTACGGCAATAAGTCTTGGAAATTAAGTTAGTATGCTTTAAACTTGTTTCACCCAATGGGAATTTTCCTACAAGCTGCAGCCATTAAATTAAATCTATTCAGTTCTTATTTTAATGTGCGTCTTCTATTTGCTACGATGGAGATGATTTCCAAGGGCGTGAACGTCAATTAGCATTAAACGGTATTTCGTGCATTTATATTGTAAGATCTTGTTGCAATACGGTTAAGTACCGTATTATTATTTTTACAGTTTTTTTGCAGGTAAGTTACTGTATTCTCTCAATACGGTAACTTACCGTATTATTATAGAATCTTACAATATGAATGCAAGAAATACCGTTGAAATACAGCATTGCGTTTATTTTTACGGTTGAACTCAAGAATACGGAAAACGTAAAATTACAGATATTTCTGATTAGATCCAAATGAAAAAGAATAAGCAAGACCAAATAATCCATCGCCAACAATTTCACATAAATCGCCGTAATCAAAATAACTAACCAAGAACCTATTTAGTTTACATTGGTAACTTATACAGCTTGACTCAAACAATAATCTACATTTTACATATAAAAATATGATTTAAAAACTGCAGTATTGCTACTAATTATTTATGCCTCCTTAAAGAGAAGTAAATAATGTCATATGATAACATATAGAAGCACAGTGTGAGACCTATCCATATTAAAATAGTTGTCGTCTATGGCAATAAGTCTTGGAAATTAAGTTAGTATGCTTTTAGCTTGTTTCACCCGAGGGAATTTTCTTACAAGCTGCAGCCATTAAATTAAATCTATTCAGTTCTCTTTCTAATTTGCGTCTTCCATTTGCTATGATGGAGATGATTTTCAAGGGGCGTGAACGTCAATAAGCATTAGCGTTAGCGGTACCGTATTTAAGATCATAATATTCTAAACAGGTTTATTTCATGCAAGGTATTCTGTAACATTGGCGTCAGTTTAAAGTCAGATCACTAATTGCAGCAATTTTTCAGCTGTTTTTTTATCAAATAATGTAAAGGGAAGAAAATTGAATACATTAACGTATAAACAGAAAAAAAACACGTTATTATTTAGTCATCCTATATTTTCAGTTACAATCATAATCACAAAAAACGCATTTCATTAAGAAAAGTAATGTAAACAATAATTTTTCTTTGGTAAATACGACATCAAAGGGGCATTGAACAAAATGTCTAAATTTGTGTGTGTGGAGATCCCCATTTATCACTTATCACAAGACTTGACAAAAGGCAATGACAGTATGTCTCAGTATACTTATTATTTCAATGTATACTGCGAAATATGCTGTCTGTCTCCATTTTGAAATTTATGAACTTTTACAATGTGACTTTTTAGGAATAGTATTTTAAACAAAAGCAATATGACCACCCGGCATCCCCCTATGAAATTGAAATTTAACCACCCAAAGTTAATTTGTTTTTGTAGTATAGTATAGAGGGAAGAGTCTCCTCTTGTTGTTGATGCCAAAATCAGTAAAATCTGTCAAGGCGTTACGTAATTATGACGTCATAAGTAGTTCCGAGTTGGATATAATATATAAAAATACAAAAATATTGAAATTTGCTGTAAAGGATATCATAATTTACACTCTTTTTGCTTAGAAAGAAGGGGGATTTTGTTTTTAAGATGATCTGTAAGTTTTATATCCACAGCATGCAGATATTTTTAAAAATGGCGACTTTCCGACTTTGACGGGAAACCCTACCCCCCCCCCCCTGAAGATGGCACCTACGATTTTTCCCCGCTAAAATGACCGTTGGGAAGGCTGGTAACCACCCCCTTGGTAAGACAAGGGTTAATGAAAAACGGAAGGACGGTTTATCTTTATGATACTAAGTAATGCAGTATCCCAATTAAATGATTATTTACAACATGTTCGTTAACTGGTTTAAATTAATCATGATATAAATAAAAGTAAATGTATTAGACTTTATTCATAACATTTTAATCGACTTTAGCTGAAAGTGTTAAAAATTAAGTTAGCACGCTTTTAATCTTGATCAAGTCACCAAAGGGAACGATTTTACAAGCTGTGGAATCTACATATATATCTATTACATGTGTGACTATGTTATCGTTTGCATCTTTTTTGTACTTGATAAATGCAATGCCTTCATTGAACTTTGCGAACTTCAATTAGCAGAAGCATTACGGCGATCATTATAATTACGACTGCTTTCTGCGGCATATTCATATTACTATAAATATAATCAGACATTTTTCAAGTGGGTTGCTTTTATTCGTTATATATTCACAATATTTAATTATATTACCGTACTTCTACAAATTTCAATATAACCCTTGAATACAACGTTGAATGTACACTGTAAGAAATCATCCGTAATTTAACGTTGCCTTTAATCTGAGTTCAACCCCAAAACTAAACGTAATGCTGTATTTAAACGGTATTTCCTGCATTTATATTGTAAGATTCTGTTGCAATACGGTTAAGTACCGTACTATTTTGTAATATTACGGTAAGTTACTGTATTATTACAGAATACGTTAAATTACGTGTAAAAATATAGTATTTTTACAGTTTTTTTTACAGTTTTTAAGTTACTGTATTATTACAGAATACGTTAAATTACGTGTAAAAATATAGTATTTTTACAGTTTTTTTTACAGTTTTTAAGTTACTGTATTCTCTCAATTATACAGTAAGTTACCGTATTATTACAGAATCTTACAATATGAATACAAGAAATACCGTTTAAATACAGCATTACGTTTATTTTTACGGTTGAACTCAAGAATACGGACAACGTAAAATTTTAGATATTTCTTACAGTGTATAGATAAAGTTTTAGCCAGGAGCGCATCACTTAGACTCAGAATTAAGAATCTGGATTGTAGTGCATTAATTATAATCCAGATAAAAGTACATGTGTAGTAGTATTGAGCATTGGAGCTTGAATATAGGCAGGAGCGGACATCCGGGCGTTTTGTTTACATCCGGAACGTTTGCCCAACTTTATAGCGCGGTGAAAACATTTGCCAACTTCGCATTCAACTCAATGGAGAAAATGCCGGTGTAATGAGACTGAGTGTCCCCCATAACCAGGAGTCCGGGTCTAATTAAACTACACGGAATAGGTCACAATCGATGATTTACTGATCGCAGATGTACAAGTACGTTCTACACAATTTAATAATAGCTAGGACTTCTCAGTCATACGGAAGCTGTATTTCATTACACCGGCTCGCGGAAACTTTGAATTTAGCAAATTTTTCAAAACGTTTCGATCTCAAAATCATATGAGTATTCAAACCACACAAAAATGACAAACATCTGATCATTTCACATATTTCCTTCTCGGTAAAAAAGAAAGGAAATGAAGGGATGCCTGGCTGAAGGTTTGATTGTTTTCACCGCGCACGAAGTCCAACGCGAGTTATTTTTAGATCATTGTGCTGCGTATGACGTAGGTCCGCTCGGCCTTATATCGATGTTTTTGACAAAGATGTATGGTTTTCAGGACAAAATACTTATTTTGGGCGCGGAAAATGTCTTGATAGCCCAACAGAATAATGTCCTGGGTCAGTTTTCTCAAATATTTATTTTTTGAGAAAATGGTTCAAAATGGCCATTTTAGCCACCTAGAAACTAGAACGTGAAAATGTTTAAAGACATACGTGTTTCTCTATATTGCTCTGCTAGAAAAGCTTCAACCCGACGTATATATACTTTTAACGTAAATGACGCTTGTTGAAAACATTAAGGTCCTGATTATTCAGCTGATCATTTCAGACGGGCAATTTTTTTTGCATACCAAATAACTTACGACAGCATTTTACAACTTCTAAACTTCAGAATCTGGCAAGTTGTGAGTAAATAATCTAATTTGACCTTAACACAAAACAACATAGCACTCCCGATATGTTTCTATAATTTTTGCTTCGTAATCATGGAAAGGTCAATCAAGCTAATAACATTAACTTTCGTGTTTTCTATAGCGTTAACTAATTGCTACATACGTGGCTTGCAGATGGCCACCTGAGCCCCCGTATAATATATGTATCTGCAGCGCCAGGTTCAACTAGCAAAGGACCATACCCTGGTCATCAAAGAAGTGTACCTTGTAGCACTTTGCGTAAGCGATACATGACACATGAATACTTACTAAACCATTTCAAATACAGATGGACCATCTCCTTAATGTTACCGTCATGCATTATTATGCATTATAAACACCAATAAATACGAACAATTATAGGTCCGATTTTTCAAATCTTTTTTGTATCTTGCAATAATTATTGTTTATTTATCAGACTCTATACACAATATAAAAAGACAACTACAGATATGAATAAATCAATGGATAAATTTATCATATCTCGAAACACAATTGTAATAATTTTGTCCAAGTATACGGTTCTTTAGCGACTTCCACCAGTCACTGTGTTGTTGTTATTATGAATGCTATGAATAATAATGAAGTGATTACAAGTGCTTTTGAGAAGAAAAAAAAGTACTGACACAAATGCAGATGATCGTACTGGAAACTAGCTCTCCTTGTCAATTTTTATAGCAAAATCTTTTATGATCTTGATTGTTGACTATTAATCTACATCTATGAGAATACCTTAATGACCTTAACATTTAAATGCATAAGGGGTGCATATGGACACTGAAACGCAACATAACCTATAAAAATGTTTTATGTTATTGTCAAGGTAGGGGTTACGCATGTTTTGGTGCAAAAAAAATTCTAATCGGGCGTGTCGTTTTTGAGATAATTGGCATAAACTGGTAAAATGATGGCGCTGTTCGAATTTTGTTTTGTCCCTAAAACCGAAACTAAACAACCTTTTTTGAATTTTTATTTCAGCAATGTATTTGTAATTATAATCTGCCAAATGTCATTGAAAAATTCTTTTGGAAAAACAGTTTTCAAATTTTTGGCGGGAAATTTTTCGGAAAAAATGAATATTTGACACGAATTAGATATCCTGCCGCCGTTTTGATTGATTTTTATTTGTGTCCACTCTTTAAAACTGTATTTAAAGATAAATAATGTGGGGGACATTGTTTTTAAAGCGTTCAAAACCTAGGGTCCATATGGACCCCCTCCCTTTGTGCACTAACGGGATTCTAAAACACCTTAAGGCCATGTCACACATCACAGTACCGTGCGAATAACGTACTAATAGCGTACACTGGTTTTGTAATCGATTACATGTATTTCAATGACCAAACCAGTGTACGTTATTAGTTCGTTATTCATACGTTTCTTGATGTGTGACAGAGCCCTTATGCATTTAACTGTTAACAACGGCAAATATGCGACCTTTTTGACCTTTTCTTTACAAGAATTGCCAAGGGTCAATTACAGATAAATAAAAGAAAAAAAACTATGCTCAGAAACAAATGTTTTTATATTATTATTGCTAATTTAAAACAAGATCCTTAAATGATTTGAATAAACATGATCTAATGCAATCATAACTATTACAATTGTGACACTGTTATTGAATGAGCCTTATCATAAATTCATACACTCCGCGTGTGCTGCGCGTGTCACCTAACCAATCAGGACGCAAGAATATAAAGTACGCGGAGTGCAGTGGATTTTCACAATGCACTGCGCTTGTTGCGTTCCGGTTTGCGTGGCGGGCGTTTAGTGCGTATGAATGTTTCTTTGTTTTTGTCGGGTGATTATTTGTTTAGTTTAGAGAAGTTTTGGATTTTGATAGTCATATTAAAGGCCTTATTTCTGTACAAAAGATACAATATTATTTTTCTGTCGTGTATGAATTAGATTAATAAATTTTCATTCCACAATGCTCGTAAAATGAGACAAAACCAATGCACTTGCGGTAAATTTTGATTGCTGTCTAATACACTCGGCCCCTACGGGCCTCGTGAATTGGACGCATCAAAATTGACCACGCGTGCATTGACTCATTTCACTCGCTTATGAAATGCGCATTTATTAACCTATAATTTAATGATTGCTAATATCTTGCTTGGGCATAAATTTCAATTAATATTATGAAGTATGGCTGTCATGATGACTACACATGCTTGCTGCAGCATTTGCATAACTACTATAATATATAAATCAAATTAGAAACATTCTACGTAGGTTGCATTTATTTTAGTATATCATATTTGCTCTTATTACTCCTACAAATTTTAATATATAACCCTTGAGCCAAACGTTGCTCTTATATATATAGCTAATGTTATTTTCTGGGAGTTCAACAATTCAAATAAGAATTACGAATCAACGCTCAGTGCATCGATTTACATGCACAACTGTGTTAAGTAAAGTTTGAATAATTGAAATCCAAAAATTCAAATGATCCTATAGTATGGCGCTATTGACATTAAATATTGAAATTTGAACTCCCCATACAAACTCGACTTTAGCTCGACGAGTTATAATAGGAACACTGATTTAACAGATTTACAATTTGTGATCAAGCTTATTGGTTTTTGTAACATTGAAATCCAACATTTTTTTTCTTATTTGTTTAATGATCATTTTGACACATCGGTACAACAAACCACGGTACTACTTTATGGCATTATCGAGATTCGTAATAAATAATAACTATGAAGAAGAATTTCGACGACTTCCCTTATGAAGTCAAGTCTACAGTTTTAATCACATTCATGAGCTTTTGACCTCTTTATCTCAAGTGTATTTTTATAATTTTTATTTGTTTTCAAAAAGCGGTTATGAGCAAAACATTGTCGAGGAAAGTGTACGATAAATATTTGGTTAAAAAAGAAAGAAAACAATTTCAACATACGAATAACGCCAACTACATACCTAATGGAAAGTCTTTTTTGATGGGGAGAGGATATGTAGTTCTCAATTTCGACATCAAAATGAAATGAGCCAAAATCAGTCAAAGTGTTCCTTAAAATGCTACTTGGAAACATTTAAAAGTCTTTATAGTCAAAGATTTTGTTATTTTAAGCTCAGATGTTCTTCAGGGTAACATTGGATTTGTATTTGTTCCGTACATAATTTAGTAGTTCAAGATGTAGTACTTAACTAAATAATTTACTGTTTCTGTTCAGGTAATCACAGCATACAGAGCATTAACCCTCGTTTGCAACCCCCCCCCTAAATTTTTGGAACGGAACCCCCCATGAACTTGATTTTGCTATTAATAGATAGGTATGATCCAATGATACCAAGATCACAAAAATCAGCCAAGGCGTTACGTAATTATGGCGTCATAAAGGTCGAAAATCAGAAAAATCAGGATTTTGGCAAAAATGGCTACCAAAATCAAAATTTTGCTATAAAATTTCTAAGTGACCGATTTACATCGAGTTTTTTGCTAATAAATAAGGGAAATGATATTTCTAACATACCCTGCAAGTTTCAGCTTCATAGCATGCAAATATTTTTCAAAATGGCGACTTAAAATTTTCCGGGGCTTCACCAACCCCTCCCCCTACACCCCAACTTTGACGGCCTACCCTAACCCCACCTTAGGTGGTACCCCCTAATTTTTTTTCATCAAAATGACCGCAAAGGATGTAAAAGAGATTACCCAAATGCCTGGGGTCGGTTGCTTTTGCGTTTTTATGCAGCGGGGAAAAAACCTTAGGGGGGGGGGGGTTGCACCCCCCCCCCCCCCCCTGGGTAGACGAGGGTTAATGCATTTCCCAGATTTGTTGCGTTGTGTGCTTGTTATTAACATAACATTTCTAGCATTTGAGCAAAACACATAAGTATTGAAGTAGTGTTTAACACTGGGGCAATCTACACGGGAATGAAAATCCAGATGAATGCTCATGTCTATAAGTCGCTTTGAAGTAGACTGTGGCTATACGGGCGTCAGAACTCTGCGTACATACTTACGTGTAAGCGGTCTACGTAGAATGTTTTACCTTGGACCATATTTGATTAACAAATGTTGGCTTCTTAAATTCCCACTTGTTTCTTTTGCCAATAGTTTCCCACCCATTCTGGGAATCATCATGGTGTAATATATATTATACATATCTATTCTATAGGAAGATCCAGATTTGTACGAGTTAAAATCACAGCCCGGATCATTTGATCTATCGTATTCTAACATACCTCCAGCATAAAGTCAAAAATAAAAGTTGTATACGCCACACACTAGTCTCTTTAAAATACAACGTAATCACAAATTCCTTTTTATTATGCAAAATCATTCTGTATTCGCATGTTAACACTGAAGCACAGAGTAACAAAGATGACACCTAGTTCAAAACATGGCCCGATTAGCGTAACGTGAAACGTAATATGCGGACACAAACGAGGACACACGATGAATATTCTGCACACCTTGTACCCGATTAAGCGCAGCACACATCAAGGACGATGTCATGATTTTCCGATATTTGAGCAGGATTATTCTTTGTGTGTCCTCATTAATTGGAGCCACTGATCACGTGATCAGCGAAGAAACTCTTACCCAGCGACTATTGAGAAAAATTAATCAAATGAGCTATGAAGTGTATGGGGATAAAGTGTCAGGGGCCTGACTCAAGTCAAAGAAATGCAGAGCATGGGGAAAATATATGCTGGGAATTTAGCAAACAATCAATCAGTGAAAGCAATCCAAACAAATGCATAACGCGACGCGTAATTTTCTTCAATCGAATTTTCCGCTGGGTAATGAACGTTATGCGTTATTGATCTTACATGAAATTTGGTTGTACCTTTAGGAATTTTGAATATAATTTAACGAATTGTGCACTGCCAGAAACTCATTTTATATTGAATGCAATAACTTGTTTTAAGGAACACATGGGATATGCGTAAAGAATAAAACAGACAGAAGTGCGAAAACACATTAGTACATATTCCTTCTTTTCATAATATATAGGATTCCAGGCATCCTGTTTAAATCTTTACTAAAACATGATTTCTTCGTTGTATAATGTCATTAACATTGATGGATTATCTTGTTAGTGCATGGAATCCATGAAGAGCCACTAGTTTCGTTTAATCCAAAGCTCATATATCGGGCGTAGTCTAATGGCCATTCCCTTCTTACCAATCCTAGTGGCAAACCAGGTATTATTTGAAAGCTTAAGATAACGTTTATATGTATATAACGTATAAAATTCAGTACGATCAAAAAATAATGTCAATATTGGCAGCCTTTGCAGATGGGATGCTTTTTTGTTTGATGCTTAATTTTTAACATTGTCATACAACTACTACACGTTGACCATCTTCTTTTGCTTTTCCTGTAACTTCCTTAGAAAGGTATCCATTTAGTTATACTTTGGACCCTTTTGGGGTCTGTTTTAATAGGAGTTGTTTAAAGAATGTATCTTGTATTGGGGTTTTTGTCGGTGATGAAATATCGGCTCATATCTTTCTTGACGTTTTTTTCTGGTGCCGTTGTTCAAAGTCGTTTGTACATCGTGCCTGATAAAAGTAATACGAAATGCGAAAAGTACTTAAGCATGATATGGATCTGAATAGGTTTTACCCGACTCATCTTTCAATGTTGAACTTCGGCCACTCCATTAAAGTATTATTTATCTGTTTTCCCGTCCCCTTATACATCAACCGTAAGAAAAAACGTTTGTTACGGTAATACCTTGGGCTGGTCTAGCCTCGATTCGAGGCGAAAGGGCTTTGGAGATAGTGAAGGATACCAATACTGTGTCTTTTTTTTTTTTTTTTCCCTTCTT
>JXSR01S035424.1:34301-45089 GCA_000969725.1 Ophiothrix spiculata
CATCAAAATGACCGCAAAGGATGTAAAAGAGATTACCCAAAAGCCTAGGGTCGGTTGCTTTTGCGTTTTTATGCTACGTGGAAAAAACCTTAGGAGGGGGGGGGGTTGCAACAAAAAGAAGGGGGTATTTCCGCATCCGCGTAGCCCTTTTTTACTATAAAAAAAAACCCGCATAGCGCTTAGGGTTTTGACCTTAAGTAAGCTGAGACAGAGTTCTTTTTTTTTGTTGGCCTTATCAAACAAAACTAAATCCTGACGACCAAATTTCCTATTATTTTATGAAATTATGTGTAAAAATGTTACCTATCACCTGTGTAAAGCGCCAAACAAAATTCTTTAAACATCAGAGAATGTTTTACCATGAAGTCATTTAGAGCGTAATATGTCGCAAACGTACCGGAGATTACATGTACTTTATTCATGATTTTGCTAACTAATTTAATTTTTAAACAACTACATGTCCTGACCCCACCAGTGAGCCCATTATCAACAACAAACTCGTGGATAGAATGTTTATGCTAGGTTCTGAAGCCATTTAAAAGTGACATTTTTCATGGGTTTTTTTTAATTTAATTTTATGTTATTTTTGGTCACAAACGATTCTTTGGAATTGGCTTTTTGATAGCACCATGAAATTCATAAGAGACACAAACTTGCCAAGTTGTTGTAACAACCCTTCCTATGTTGGACGTGTTACAAATAAAACGTCAGTTAACCAAGTGCTGACATTTAGTTGTTGATTTGATTGTATTATGGTTCAAGTTAAAATATCATCTAACTTGAAATTATTCAAAATTGATTTCATGCGGTAGATATTCCATCCAATAACGTATTAAAATGCATTTCTATTTATCTTGTTTTTCTCTTTTTTATCTTGTTTTTCTCTTTTTTAACTTCTTCGTCTTATTTGCACAAGTCTAAAATTACACTTACATATTTATAGACACCTTATCTCCACCAAAGCCCTTGGTAATATAAAGCAATTTCATTTTATATAAGCATAGCTTGTTTCCATCGCTCTGCAAAGATCAAAGTTCCAAATTATGTCATCAACGGTATGCATTTTCTCAAATAACGTAGGTAATATTCCATTTGAGAACATACTCGAGTAATAAGACACTTTAATATTGCCTTCAAATATATCTCCGGATTTATAAGCATCGATCTTATTATAACAATATTGCAATACAAAGATTATATAGTTTATTTTGATTTTCTGACATTCTTAGTTTAAAGAATAAATGCTGCTACAATCGAACTTTGATCAGTGCCTTAATATAGTATAGCAGGACGATCCAAACGTGCTGGGATTGTAAAAAGTGTTTTCAATGTAACTTAAACCCATATGGCGATTGTGACACATGCAAATTTAATCGTTGCAAAGTATACATTACGTGAGGATTTGTCGTAACCATGCCTTCTTTAAAGCAAAAAAAAAAAGAAAAAAAAAGAGTAACGAAACACCTAGTTTTAACTTTACACTGGCTTGAAAAAATAAAACAAAGGTATGATTGTGATTATACCGTATTCCTTATCAAGAAGAAACCGTTGCTTAATATAACATTGAACAAGCATTGTATTCAGTGTTTGAATGAAGATTCCTACATATTTCTAAATTCAAACCAAAAATAGCTGCCATTTACTTTTGATTATAATAATTACCTTTTAGAAAATATGTGATACACCTATTATAGGCTGATCATTTTAATAAAAATTAAAGCTATAGGTCAAACAAATTGCAAAAGTAATGATATTTACAGGATAATATTAGACAAACATATACAATAACATATCAAAAATCTAGAAAAATCTATCATGTGGAACATCGATTTATTTGTATAAAACAAAATGTCTGCCAAAACAGGGGTAAAATTTCAAAATTGGTTAAATTATGTTAAAAACCATTCATTGTTCCACTCTACACAAAGAATCAGAAAAAGGTATATTTTTACCCATCTCCGTAGTATGGTTAATGAGTTAAAACCAAAAACGTTAGAGGTCATATCAGTGGTCACGTGATATGCCCTATGGGAGACAAAAAATACAAAATCGATGTATTTTTTTTCCAAATGGTCTCAAATTGTTTCTCTTGCCTTGCAAAACTATCCACACAAAGTAATATTTAGCAGATTTAACAGATGTACTGTTGCTATTGTTACAGTCAAAGTGAACTTGGCGTTTCAGGTTCCAAAGAAATGGCAAATATGAACTTTGTTTTGCCTGATACCATAGCAACCACTGGTCAAATGCACTTTAAACTATAATTTCATTAAGACACTTTTGCAAAAGGAACTTTTTGAGACCATTTTGAAGAAAATCTGACTATGTTGAATATTGTGTCTCCCACAGGACATATTGCGTGACCCCTGACATGACCTTTCACATAATTGGATATAACTCGTTAACAATACTTCGGAGATAGGTAAATGTATATTTTGTCTCTTTCATCATGGGGAGAGAAACATGTTGAAACGGTTTTGACATGATTTAACCAATTTTGAAATTTCTCCCCTCGTTTAGTTTTATGCTAATTAATCGCTGTTTCACCAAGTAGATTTTTCTAGATTTTTGATATGTTGTTGTATGTATATGTCTGATATTATCCTGTAAATGTCTTTACTTTTGCAATTTGTTTGACCCAATTTTATTTTGTACTAGCCTACTACTTCCCCTGCTATTTCACAAAAGAAACTAAAATACAGTTTCTCGCATCACTGATAACAAGTGACAACTTGAAAACTTACCTGCAGACCTTATAACGATAAAATAAGAAGAAAACAAGTCAACTTTCATGCTCGTGTCTGGTGTTTTTTTTTCAATATACCTCACAACAAACAGTGACATCTACCTCACGCACATTGTCCAGTTGCATCGAATTTGTATTGTTGCACTTGTCCAATGAGCTGCAATGCAATTTTTCACTTCCTTAGATTACGGGATAGTTTACATCACATAAAAACCTTCATTGTATGTGACATTAGATTATTACCTGGGAGTCTGCACATTTTTGGGACTATTTTAAACGTTACATATTATCATACATTGCCACTTTATTTCCTTGTTATATTTAGGATACATTTGCCACCCTGAGTCACGCAAAGCAAAACAATTTCTTACTACGGAATAAAAACATCGATAAATATACAGTTTAAATTGTTTTGTTATAGTTTACTAAATTTATACTTGGGTTAGAAAAAAAAATAATGATGAAAACGAAAGTCAATTGATAAAAAAGACCTTTAGATTTATGTAACAGTTTACACAATTATACTTGGTTTAGAAAAATAATAATGATGAAAACGAAAGTCAATTGATAGAAAAGACCTTTTGATTTATTTTACCACAAAGGACTGTGAAGCGTGTTAATATATTTTCAAATGTAAATGTTAACCCGGTGTAACAGGAATGCTAGTTCCTCCTTCCGTTCTTATTCACCGGGTTGTACAGAATTAACTTAAGTGTAGATTTACAACTCCCACGTAACATTAGTTTTACGCTATATTCGGTTATGGTCTTTGGCACGCGGACTTCGATTTCAGGGGAACTAAGATTACTTTTACACCGGTATAACTATTGTGCTTTACAGATAAAGCTCGGTAGTGTGTGACTTAAGTTGTATTTATACCTTAGAGTAGTAATCTGACTTTGCCTTCAAAGTAGTTTTCAAGCCGGAAGCGTCTACGCTTTTCAATTTATATGCACATTTTTATGACTTAATTTTCTGCTGAATTCACAAGGGTAAACAACATGTAAGATTGTTTCGTTGAAGAAATTGGATGACAATAGTTGTATCTTTGAAACAATCGAAGCAAAAATTTGAAAAAAATGTGTTATGCATCTAAATTGAATAAATATATGTAAAATGATATAGTTTAATCTACATGTGATAAAAACAAGAGTGTTAATTTCAAATCAGCTAAATTACGTCTACACCAAACAACAATTAAGGAGAGGATTGAGTCAGAATGGGAGGGGTCCACGTCGATAGCAAATTCATGGCATATCCAAAAAACAACCGTAATTCTAGTCAGTCTTTACGTTAAAACATATCATTTTAAATATATGTCAATGTTTGTTTTAATCATGTTTCTTGCTTCTTCAATTAATAAAGCCATACCTAATATTATTAGATAGAACAGCATTAATTTGATTTATAATTAAGAATAGCTAAGAATCCGAATTCTGTGCATCAATTTAAATCAAAAACTGTTTTAATCGTCGAATGCAAAGAGAAAAAGAGAAAAATACTTGTGGTTTGCATATTTTATTATTTACAGAATTCAAAATATCAATTTATCCCTAGACTTACCATCTTTTCAACCCCTCACGTTTTTCCCCGTTGCATAAAATCGCACACAAAACTAACACAAAACCAACTAAATAGTCAATCTCTTTGATATCACATATGGTTGTTCTGATGAAAAATAGCGGTACCACCTTTGTTGATATGGTAGGTAGCCAAAATTGGGTGAAGGGAGGTTGTTGCAACCCCGTGAAGTTTAAAGTCATATTTTGATCATATGCGTGCTATAGAGCTTACTTTTACGGGAAAAGTTGTGATTGTTATATATAACTTTATCTTTCAATTTTTAGCAAAAACATTCAATAAATTTGATATTTAGACCTTTAAACAAACCTATCGAGGTGTTACAAAAAAGGTTTGGTTACACTAAGGTAAAATTAGTGACAATTACATTAAAAGCATTATCAACAAATTTTACCCAGAGTTTATATCAATTTATTATTATTATTGGATTGTTTGTTTGTTTTAACAATGTACGTACGTCAATTGCAGCCTTGCTAGATCTTGGAATTTGCATTGTATGTTTTCCTCGTTTGTTATATTCAAAATCCTTACTAACAAATATTGAAATGCTTAGCATGTGGAAGTTTGAAGGAAGAAACAAAATAGCCAAAATTGATGTTAAAAACTTTGTAATAACAATTAATGCCTGTTGCTTTTCATTGATTATTTTAATTACGTGAGTGTTTAAGTACGACCGTTTAGGTTAATGACATGACGTTGGATGTAGATTGCTTTTTAAAGACCTTAAAAATAAAATGCAACAAACCAGCAATGTTTTCTCTAGACAATTACAATCTCAGTTACATACATTTAAAAAAGGTGCTTAAAATATTTCAAGTATTTTTTAGTCCATAATTTTGTCATCTTAAGCTCAGATGTTGGATTTTGCAGGGAGGTGTATATATTTCCTTCTGACATTACATAGCTCAAGATGTACAACTTAACTAAACGATTTATTTTTTGAGTACACATTTTTACAGCATACACAGATTTAAAAGTATTCTTCAGGAATGTCTTGCATGGCGTGTTTTCTATTAACACAACATTTTGAATACTTTTAAGCAAAACGCTTTTAGTATTTGAAGTACTGTTAACATAGTTAAGTCGGTTATGTAAAATGTATAGTTACGAGACGGACTGTATACATTTGTCATTGAAATGGAGTTATGTTGATATACATATACATGTACATCATACTTCTTATTAACAGTACATGATATATCGAATGTCTAATGTTCTCGTAACATTGTATTTATGGAGTGGAGCATATTGTGGTTAAGCAGAATAGTGTAAGAAATAAAGAAGTACATAACGATATGTCCCCGCTGAGCTTAGGATGGTGTTTTTCTCATATCTGCCTGTTTTCTTCTTACATACATCCCTTGTGCTCTTGAATGCAAGTTATTATATTCAATATAAAATGGATTTTCAGCAGTCTAGTTTCTGTCGAACTACATTAAGAATTCATAATGGTGCTCCAAAATGCACTGTAAAATTAATAATGCAGAACTTGTAATATATATTACCCAGCTGGTGATGAAAATCGCGTTGTACATTGTTTATAATGTTCCTTTTATTAATTGATTAATAAATTCCAAGCTCTACATTGTGTTCTTTTTTTCTTTTTTATTGACTTGAGAGTTTGCGTGCACACACAAAGTGGTTGCATTTTTTATAAAGCGGAGGAATATGTTGCCTTTAAAAGAACCATTACTAACCATTGTCTTCAAATAAACCGTTTTTTCACAGAAAACACACCAAACCAGTATTGTTTTATTAACAAAAACGGTTTGGATGAGTTGTGTGTGTTTAAAGTAACTGTCTGATTTAAAATACAAACGGTCCATTCTTCTATTACAAATGTACATAACATGAGATATGGTAATAAATAAATACAACACGCTACATTTTTTGCTATTCTGACGGATAAAATTGTTGAATGTTGGTACTCATTCACTATTATCATGATTATTGGAGTAAATACTTACCAACGCAATTTTCATTTCGATTATGACAATGACGTTTTAAAATATTGATGATTACGATTAATAATAGGAAACTTTTTACTAGTATAAGTAAAACATCATTGTTTTTCCTTACTAAATAACTAAACCCATAGACAATATTAAAAACAACTCCACGAACACCACAAGGATTATATTTTTGATTCTATTTATTAGGTTCAAATTTTATATATCAACGCGAAATAAAAGTTTTCGTCCGATTCGGCATCTAGAACCAACGATGTGAAATAAATTTATATAAAAGTGATTTGTATTTTGAAATTTATTAAAAAAAATGCAACTGATCTCTTCAATCAAAAAACGGTTTCAGTCTTTGGTTAAACATTATCAGTTGTTTTATACAAATTTATGATATACGTCTGGACGAATTCTTAATTCATGATTCATTAAAATACTTTTCCATACTCATAACTAAAATCTGAATGCTGCTGAGATTATAAAATAAATTATGTAACCTTCCTGCTGCAAAAAATGTCTTCCACTTATTGTTAGATTACCTTCCTCCTAATAAAAATTATGTTGCATATGAGATTAACGTTCACTTAATACAGAAGCTCAATTGTACTTAAATCATTACAGCATTTAACTTACAAATATTACTTACACATATTATATAACACATTGAGAATGAAAAACGTAAAATATATAATTTGTTGTTGTTTTTATTGTTGCTTTTATCTCAAAATTGGGAACATTTTCTCCGCATCATTAGAAAACATTTTCAGCCCTTTTTTTTATACTTACCATATCAAAACTGTTTGTGTGTTTGTTTCATTTCAAATTAAGGGGTTTGTTGTAGTTGTTGCTGTTGCTTGTTTGAGGGTTTTATTAATTTCTTTTGTCTCTTTCTTTTTATTCATTTGTTTCTTCTTGGTTGACCAAGTGTTGACATTTACTTGTTGATCTGATTTTATTATGTTTGAAGTTAAATTGTTATCGAACTTGAAATTAAACTTCGTCTTTTTTATGCACAAGTCATAAAAATTACACTTACATATTTACAGACCAAAGCTCTTGGTAATATAAAGCAATTTCATTTTATATAAGCATAGCTTGTTTCCATCACTCTGAGTAGTTCAAAGATTCAAATTAAGTCATCAACGGTATGCATTTTCTCAAATAACGTAGGTAATATTCCACTTGAGAACAGACTCGAGTAATAAGACACTATAATATTGCCTTCAAAGATATATACAGATTTATAAGTATCGATCTTATTATGATAATATTACAATACAAAGATTATATAGTTTATTGTGATTTATCTGACAATCTTAGTTTACAGAACAAATGCTACTACTTACTTTGACTTTTAATGTTGGAAAACGTATAACGTATTACAAACTTGAAATTTCTAACAAAATTTAATCAAGTAGGCCTAATAGATAATTTGATTACATGATCATAAAAAGTCATAAGTCCTCATAATTGTGTCTGTTATGTGGGATTTTGCTACTTCACTATCATAATGCATATGGTTGCAAATTTTGGTTTATTGTTTTTTCTTTAATTTTTTTTTCCATTGTACAGATCCGTCAATTTAGAAAAAAAAAAAGACTGTATGCAAAACGTGGTATAATCGACTTTTGATCAGTGCATTAATATAGACTAGCAGGACGATTCCAAACGTGCAGAGATTATTTAACTTGTTTTCACAGTAACTTAAACCCAAATGGTGATTGTGACAATGCAACCTTTATTGTTGTAAAGCATACATTACGTGACGATTTGTTGCAACCATGCCTTCTTTAAAGCAAAAACTTGAATCAAAATGCTGATTACTTCACAATTAAAAAATAAAAAAATAACGAAACACCTAGTATCAACTTTACACTGACTTAAAACAAAGGTATGATTGTGATTATACCGTATTTTTTTATTAAGAACAAACCTTTGCTTAAAGTAAGGGTGAGTAAGCATCGCATTCAGGTTTCATCTTTGTTACATATTTCCAAATTTCAACCCAAAATAGCTGCCATTTACGTTTATTATAGTTATAACCTTTTTAGAAACGGTGTGATGAACCTACTTTCACTGCTATTTTACAGAAGAAACCAACATATAGTGTCTCGTATCACTGATAACAAATGACAACTTGATAATTTACCTACAGACCTTATAACGATAAGATAACAAGTCAACTTCCATGCTCTGTCTCATAATTTATCAATATACTCCATAACAAACAGTAACATCTATTAACCTCACGCACATTGACCAGTAATATGTCGAATATGGCTTGTTGTTGCTCTGTCAACGAGCTCCATTGCCATTTCTTCAGTTTCTTAGTATCTCTCATATGCATTATTTATGCGACAATAGTTTATTATCGTGGATTTTTTTTATCTGTACATTTTTAGGGGGGGGGGGGAGGTAATTCAAAAATTGTTTCTGTATGTCGTAAACCATGTTACACTTAGGATTAAGTTGATTCTAAATTACTCACAATTATTTCTTACTACAGAATATAACATAATTGAAATATACACTTACAATATTATAGGTTTTTTATAGTTAATTGAATCTATAGTTGATTTAGAAAATAAATGGAAATAAAACTAAAGTCAAAAGGATTATTTTAAGCATGTTAATGTCTTTTCAAATGCAAAGGTTAACCTAGTAACGAAGGAATTTTAGTCCCCTTCCCCACCCCAACCGTTCTTATTATCCGGGGTGTACAGTTAAGTATTGGCTAAAACCTATCTCGTGACATTAGTTTCACGCTTTATTCCGTTGTGGTTTATGGGAGGAGGACTTATATTCCAGGGGGACTTAGATTACTTCTGCACCGGTATAATTCTGTATTTTGCTTTACAGAGAATGTTCAGTAGTGTGCGAGTTAGTTGTATTTATACCTTTAGAGTAGTAATCCGACTTTGCCTTAAAAGAAGTATTCAAGCCGCAAGCGTCTAACCTTTTCAATTTATATGCACATTTTTATGACTTAATTTTCTGTTGAATTCACAAGGGTAAATAACATGTAAGATTGCTTCGTTGAAGAACTTGGATGCCAATAAATGTATCTTTGAAACTATCGAAGAAAATATTTAAAATATGTGTTATACTTCTAAATTGAATAAATACACGTAAAATGATATAATCTAGTCTACATGTGATAAAAACAACAGCGTGGTAAAGTTAGAGTGATATTGGATAAACAACAGTGTTAATAAAATAAAATCACGTTTATACAAAACAGCTATTAAGGAGAGTATCGAGTTAGAATGGGAAGGGTCCACGTCGATAGCCAATTCACAACTTTTCCAATGGTATGTCAAATTATATTAATTATATACATTAATCAATAAGTACTTTTTGTGGCATACCCAAAAACAATTAGTATTTACGTTGAGAGATCTTATTTTCAATATAATTGAATACGCCAGAATAAGAACATCCCAACTCCAATAGCTCCCTTCTGTTAGGTTATGTAAAATATAAATGCATATAAGTCTCTGAAAATGCTTTCAAATCACTAGAAAGCATTTCCATGTCTTTATCCCAATCATAGTGTCACATTTAACCTTGAAGTTGACTTGTTTAGACATTGTAAGATCATTTTCCTAGCGTATAGTTGCAGACGGGAGCTCATGGAGTTGGATGTTCTTGTAATGGCTGTTTAAATATAGCAACTATGAACTATAACAATTATCTAACAATTCAACTACAAGGTCAAATATGACAATATGATTAGGATATTGACATGGAAATGCTATTTTAGTGATGTGAAAGCATTTTCAGAAATTTGTATGCATTTATATTTTATAAATATAATTAATAGAAGGGAGCTATTGGAGTTGGGATGTTCTTATTCTGGCGTATTCATTTTCATTTCTCTCTTTTTCTTTTCATTGATTTGTTTCTTTTTTCGTTTTTAATTGAGTTTGAATGTAATCAATTCGTTATTTTCCTTTTCTCGTGTGGTTTCGATATTTCCCATCCCGGTTAAAGGAAAAAACGTTCGGTAAAGGGGTAGATATTTAGTGGATCAAAGTAATGAGTACTAAATGCCTTTAATTTGTAATGCCCGAAGTGCATTTGCTTTCACATTATTACCAACATCAAAGATTAAAAACATCCATTATTAGCTAACTCTGCGACGATTGAATAATACAAACAGTGCATTGTATTTGTAACCTCTAAGTTTTCAATAGAACGCGATAATATAACTTACACCTGCGTCTACTCGATGGCTGCGTGAATTACAACTACCAGGAAGGATATACCAGCTTGGGTAACCGCGAGTTTATAAAACCTCCCCGAGCTAGTGCAAATACCGCAATGTGATACAACATCTTAGGTGTTTCAGAAGGAATAATTTCCTAAGGAAATGTTGATGATCTTCAAATTCTAGAACATAAATTATGTGGGGTGCTCCGGCAAAATAAGATGAAAGTCGCGATTTTTAAATTGAGTTTATTACATAATTGTATCATTCATATTCTAAGCTTTAAAATG